>PVIH01003435.1:0-160793 GCA_004025045.1 Sigmodon hispidus
ACACACACATACACACACATACACACATACACACACATACACACATACATACACACATATACACATACATACACACACATACACACATACATACACACACATACATACTCACACATACATACACACACACACACACACACACACACACACAAGCAACCAGGAGAAATCCTCAAACGATTTGTGCGAATGAGAGTCAAATCCTTGAAGACAGCAACATAGCCCCCAAAGCAGCGGTGTTTGTATAGATGCTACACTGAGATAAACAGCAGAAGTCCGGCCCAAGAGGGGAGAGGTGGGTAGAGTAGGCTATCTGGAGGGGAGACATCTGTGGCTGTGGCAAGGTGGTTTGAGAAGGCCGTAAGAAGGGGATGTTCTTCACCCAGCATGCTGTCTGAACAGGGCATGTACCCCAAGACACAGGCGGACAAGTGAATGGATGGACTTCGCAAATGGGACCATGGCTACCCTGTTCTTTGCAGAACCTGGAACATTTATAACATATCATTAAGACATCTGGTGATTTGTGTAACATATATTCTCTCCATTGAATATCACCTGCATGCTTGTAAGAACTTGCCTGTATTGCCACCTTGGAGTCTTTGGCATCTAGCCCAGCACCTGGAATAAGTAGCTGCTTAAGAAATGCAGACTGCTAACAGGAAGAGAGGCAGAAAGTAACATAGAGTATGGATGCTTGCTGTAGGGTTGGAAGGCAGCTTCATCTGTACTATCCCCTTGCAATTGCAAGCACACCTACACATACAGTTACCTTCACCTCAGCTTTCTATTCATGATGTCAAAGCCTCCATGGTACACCAAGGATATCCCAGTGGCATTGCGTAATTAGGAAGCCATGTATGGCACATGCAGGGTGTGTCTTCCAGTTCACAGATGGTCGTGACATGAGTGTAACTGAGAGACAGGTGGTTAACCGGCATTAAGGCTAAGGGAGCCTGTCTTTCCTCTTGCCTGCTGGGGTAGGGTTCCCAGAAGCCTCATTAAGGCACAATGCCTACTGATTCAGCACGCTCTGCCTGGCATGCTGAGATTTCTTGGAAACCTTCCACTTTGGTGTTGACTGAAGCCCTGGAAGTGTCAATCAGAGCAGCTGAGCTGGGATGACAGCACCTAGGGCCCTGGGCATGCTCCATGGAGGGCATTCAAGGATAAGTGATCGCCAATTGTTCTCATCACTGGGATGTCCTCTGGCCCAGGCTCTGCTCTATTTCTTTGTATCACTCAGAATGGCTGGAATTTACGACATGGGTTGACTTGGGTGTTAAGTTTCTAGTCTTCAAGAAAGTAAACTCCTTAAGGGAAGCCCCTCTTCACTGTTGGGTCCCCAGTGCTTGGGATTTATCTAACTACACTGGAACACAAACTATGTGAACAATAAAAACAGTGAATGAATGGCTGCCTTCTAAAAGGGAAGAGGATAAGTCCAGCCTGATTCAATGACCAGGGTGTTTGCACCATATTCAGGTCAGGAAGGAAAGGGAAAGTCTTTCCATGGGGACAGAGAGGAGCAGGGGTAACCAACAGACACACAGAAGAAAGCCACTAACATGCTGTATAGAGGCTGAGGAAGAGAGCCCATACCATAGCCCTGCTTTATAGTTATAAAGCTCCATTCCAAAGAAGCTCCAAATTGATCCATACTTAAGACCAGCTCATAGCCTGCAGTGTGCCTGTGACAGAGGCTGGGGACTGTCTTACAAGCTGGACATGAACCCTCCACTGTAGTGTGTCTTCCCAGGAAATGCTCAGCCTAAGGAACAGACCTGCATGAGGTCAGGCCCTCCTGAGCAGTGGTATGCCAGGACTAGTTGATGTGGCTGCCCCCTTTCAAACCAGGGACAATTCTGAGGGATGTTCCAGCTTCTGGGTTTTATGGTGTCAGCTATGGGATTGGCTATGACTAATGTGGCAATTATATCCAAATTCAACTTCTCCCCTCTATTTGCTATACACCTGAGTAGATATTAGCACCACATCCCAACACCCTTCACAGGTACCTTAGTAAGCCTCTTCCAGAAAATACAAATTAAAAAGACATCCAAGAGACATTTTGAAAATCATGAAAGCCCAACTAGGGTTCCAGCTGGACTGGTGGCCTCAGCTTCCATCATCCCCATTTTTTTCTCCACTGAGAGGAACAGGGAAAAGGGGAACCTTATTCCTTACCAGAAGTCATCTGCTGAGTGAGGATGCTGTTGGTTGTGGCTCTGGATCTCAGTCTTCCTAGTTCGGTGATTCTAAGCAGATCTTTTCTACTTCCTCATTTGTAAAATAGGACTCGGAGCTCATGGGCTGCTGAGTTCTAGAACACAATATGCCCATGCACCAGGCATGGCAGGTCTCAGCTATAGCCACTTTGCCTTCACAACTCTTGTAGGGTTCACAGGCTTGCAGGTCTATAGTCCAGCCTGTGAAACTCTGCTTTTTATGCTACGACAGGGGGATGAGCATCTAGTCTAATGAGTTACCCTCATGCTGCCTAACTCCTCACAGGAAGCTTTCAAAATAAAAGATGCTGTTATTAGCTAAAGTGTCTAAAATTTTCTTATCACTAATTCAGATCATCCAGGAACATGCCATTTCCATAAATCAGCCAGCCACAATAGACCTGCCCAGGCACAGCATAATGATGACAATAATGACTGTGTGTATTTATGCAGTGCTTTTGTTCTCCAAAGCACTGAACAATTGACAATCATTAACTCATTAATCCTACAGCTATCCCTGAAAGGCAGTTCCAGGCTGGAACCTCTCCCTGTGAATTGGCAGGGAAATAACATGGGCAGGACTGACCTCTGATTTTGTGCTGGGCTTTTGCTCAAGGGCTTTGCAAATAAAACTTACTTGTAACTTGATGAGGTAGGTACCCACCCAGTAACATGTTGAGATTTGATTGCCAATGCAGTTATGATGGGAGATGGGGCTAGGACAGGATCTAAGCCTTGGGGCTAAAACCCCCACGAATGGATAGGGCCTTTCTTATATAAATTCTTGTTCTCATAGGGCTAGATAAGACTGTGACAGAGGGTTGTTAGAAAGTGAGTGTTGACACTTTTGTATGTTTTGCCCTAAATTACACCAAATTGTGTAAAACAATAGCTTTTCAGGGTGTGCCTTGCTTTGACAGACTCCATTTTACAAGCAGCTTTTGACTCCATTTGGAGGCTGGCTAAGTACCTGGGTGGACATGTAAACAGTTCCATCTGTCCAGCACCACTCCACCACACAGACTGACAGGAGAAGAAAGGGTGCTACCCTATAAAGTCACCAGGGTGAACTGGGGCTATAGAAGCAGATGGGCCTACTGCAGTCATTGCAGGAAGCCAGGCTGGAGAAATCATCAGATGCACAAGACTGAGCAAAGAGTGCAAATACCCTTGTCTGCGCTCTATGAAGAAGTGGACACTCAGCACGGATATGGCCCCAGCCATGCAACTGCCATCTGACTGCCTGCTACATGTCCAGGAATGACAAGCAGAGAACTCCTAACTGTCCCAGGGCTTCAGCTGGACTCTGTCTCCATTGATGACCCACCTGGACATGCATCCGTCTTTTTCTTCATCTCACTCCTGCAGCTCAACTCAAACCTCACAGTTTCTTCATCTAGGTTAGAGCTTCCGTCCATTTTCTTACCCCCATAGAGACTACTCTGCATTTCTATAGTTTCTTAGCTCTGGAATTTTAGGCTCCTTGGAAGCTCCTTTCATATACATATATATTACTGGATCATCTAGCAAAGAGTAGACTCAGGATCCAAGCCAGCCTGGCTAACTCTAAACCCCATACCATGACACCTGCCCATATGTGGTACTCATAAGTCAGCTGAATGCCAGAGGCCAGCAATGAAGCCAGAGCTGAGGATGAAGAACAGAGGGGCAGGTCACCAGACAGCCACATGTGAAAGAGCTAGTAGCCGAAGATCAGAATTTCTGACTTCAGAGTGACTCCAGGCTCATGCGACAAAGCTGTTGAGGTCACTTGGGACTTAGTCTTGATAAACGGCAATGTCTCCTTGACGTGAGCTGGAGAAGATGAGATGGGCCTTGGTAGCAATTAGGATGAAGGTGTAATCCAAGTGGAGGCATGGAGGGCAAGGGCAGACAAGCCCACTGCCTTCTATACATCTCAAAGACATGCCCACTCTGCAATGAGTGAACCCAGGTAGCAGCTGGCATCTCCACTTCAGGCCTCCTTTTCTTTCCTTTCCTCTTCTGTTTATCTTTACTTTTTTTTTTACATAGAATCTTTCTCGATTCATAAACTTAAAATCTTTCTACCTCAGACTAAGAAGTGTATGCACCACCATTTCTAGCTCAAAGACCCTAAAGGAAATCAAGTCCCACCATACCTCTGGTTAAAGCCATCCAGTGTCTTTCTAGGTAAACCTCATGGGGTCTACTTCTCCCAAGCCCCTCCATGTCCCAAACACACTGATCCTTTTGGACGCAGTAACACACTTAGCTTGTGACTTCTGTGCTCCAGCCAGAGGAAGCCCTGGATCATTCCAGACATTTCAACATTAATTTTCTTTCTGGTCTTACACTGGATTATTTGTTCTTGTTAATTTCTTCCTTTATTACTTTTTTCTATTAAAATGTAAGCTCCATGCCTGAATGCTTTATGCATGTTTTGGTGATGATGCCATGTCCTGCCTTGAGAGCAATTGGATCCCTACGTATAATAACCAACCTCACAGAGTGCTCATTATAGGAACCATCCCCATGATTTATGTAAGTCAGAACCTTTCATCCTCCCAACACTCTGAACTGTTGTTCCCATTATCATCCCGGTTTACAGGTAAGGGAGCTGAGATAGAAGAGCTGATACAGTGTATCTAAGCCTCAGAACTGATACAGTGTATCTAAGCCACACACACACAGTGTGGTCAGTGACAGGGCAAGGTCGTGATTGTCAACTGCCTAGTGCACATTCCATATCACATCTCAGCAAGACACTCTTCCTGCCTTCGGACTCAGCCCAAACTTTTTAGAAATAAGGAAAAAGCCCACTGTGGTCTAAGTGTTCCAGTTTTGCATCACATTCCTGATGTATATAGTAGGTACCAATCTCAGAGAGCCTTCTGGAAGTCTTGTCTTCTTGTCAGCCATTTGCTTTACCCCTTTCTTGTCTCTCGGGTTTCAGCTCAGGCTGCCCCTCAAACTGTGGGGCAATAAACCTTCCTCAAGTTGCGTTTATCAGGTATTTTGTTCCAGCAACAAAAGGTAGCTAACACATCACTTAACCTATAATTAAATACATGATAAACTGTCACATACACATTAGTAAATATGCTTTTAAATATAAGATACATATGTATTCATGCAGAGAGGTCATTGTAAAATTTAAAATATAAATTACTCAGTATAAGAAATTAATAGGAAGTCATGTTCTAGAACATTCCTTTGGTCCTCTAGCACATTATTCCACACTCTTGTTTTGGAAATCAGAATATCACCTAGGTTTGGTATAAAAGGAAAAAAATACAAGCATGAAAAGAAAAGATTCCAACACTAGATAATTAAAGCCAGTACCCAAAAGTGACTTGTCCAGTGACTCACGCTACAAGCTTTGGTGACACTGGGTAAGATCAAGTGGAACAGGTCATTCCCTAATTGTGAGCCTCAGTATCCCCATCTGTAAACATGGGTTGTTGTCTAAGGCCCCAGAGACTTCCTTGAGTCCAGAGCCCACACAGGCAGTGAAGCTAGGTTCAGATTCACTCTACCTGAACTCTGCTGCCATCTCATGTGCATGACTAACAGTGGGATGTGAGGCCAGGTTCTTCTGTGGTCAACACTTTCATTTGCTTGCCTTTTATTAATTGACTCTCTCTCTCTCTCTCTCTCTCTCTCTCTCTCTCTCTCTCTCTCTCTCTGTGTGTGTGTGTGTGTGTGTGTGTGTGCACGCGCGCGCGCGCGTGCACGCGTGTGTATGTTTATGGAAAGAAAAGATCACAAACACAGAAAACAAATGCACTTCTAATTTCACAAATTATGCAGAGATTCAGGAGTATAATAAAATCTATAAAACACTGCTTGAAATAAAAGCCCTCGACCTTCCATAATTTTTGGTGATAAAACACCAAACAGCAGAGCAGTGACACCCATTCATAAATATCGGGTCTGTTAACCCTGCACTCACACAGAGAATTCACTATCCTCCTGCACCGGGGGTGGGGAGGGAAAGGGTGGGAGAAGGCAGGTTCTTTAAGTACCACAAGTAAATCTCAGCATCACACTACAGGATGCCAGGGATACAAGGAACCCATGAATTATGCTCTGCTGTATGTTAGAGGGGAATTAGAGTCCTGCCTCCTTTATGGATTGCAGCCTGTGAGGTACTGGGCTGACCATGAGCAAGCACATTTCTGAGAAAGAACTTGAATGCAGAGAAATCAAACTGCTTCAGAGCTCTGTAGCAAGGAGGAGAGTGAGGATCCAGAGTCAGCACTAACAGCCTGTTAAACCTTACTCTCCCGGAGGGCTCTGCAGGTTCTTGAGGAGGCTCCATCTTTGCCATCTCCCTGCCTCCCATTGCCCCAGTGGAGCCTTTGGGTGCTGATGCTGCGCTAGCTGGGATAACCACTGTTCTCATGTAACATCTCATCATCTGTTCTTCCTGAAACTCTTTAGGATGACACCACTGTCACCTTCATTGTATGGAAGGGGAAGCAGAGGCTGAGGAATCTTAGGGACTTAGCCTAGGGTCACTCAATAGGCAGCTGATACACCTAGGATGCCAGTTTTCATGACTCTGGTGCTTGTCCACCATGCCACAATGCCTGCCATTGGGACCATGTCTTGAATTTCTTCTAGTATCTTCTCTTACTGTGCACTGTGGGGGGGGGCAGCTCTCATGTGAGGTGGAAACAGTAGGTCAGATACTCCTGCTTTTAGCCTCCCAAGAAGCCTGATGCTTGTCTAAAGGGTAGGGCATGTGGTCAGCACCTGTGAGAGAATATTTTCACAAGTGGCAGGGGACCATGCTCCTTCTCAAAGATAGAAGTAGCCAGCAATGTTGTAGATTCGGCCATGTTGAGTCAGGATGGGAAACTAAAGAGAAACCAGAGAGAAGATTAGCCAGGACCAGTAAGTTTGAGGGAGATAAAAATCTGTCAAAGAAGCAAGGGTGTCAGTGTGGGAGCCACAGAGAAGGAAAAGCAGGTTCCTTCAGGGGGAAGAGAACTCTGACACTGGTGCACGTATTAGGAGTCCTCCCAGAACCGAAGCTCCTCACGTATTAAAACGAGGCTAGGAAAAGCACCCAACCTGGAGAGCGGTTGAAATGATGAACCAGTCCTAAGTTGCTTCAAGCACAGAAGCCAGCACTCGGTGAGCAATGGGAGTTGGCAGTAGTGTGGCAAAGTCACGCTAAATGACAGGGGGGGAGGGGATAAGGGGGTAAGATCTAAAGAGGGAGCAACTGTGTCACCTTTCAGTTGGGGGATATGAGCTTAACATATCATATCTGCAGATGGATAAGGCAGGGACCAAGGATGGGACTCATACTGAGTCACAAGCATTTTCTGGACAAGAACTTTGGCTGAATCATCTGCCATTTCAGTCCCTGGCAAACCGAGCCACTACTGAATGAGACATTTACAAGTGGCCGATTCTCTGACATCTATAAGGATTTCACACCTCTTCCTTTCTTTCTCCATTCATTTTTTTATTTCCCGTTGACAATTTACCTCTCTTCTTCCAATGGTTCTTGAACTTCTATTGTGTACCACAGTTCTTCTGGAAAATTAGGAGGTATTTAAAAGTCTAGGACAGAGCTGTAATTAGAGCAAGCAAGCTTAAACAGTAAATAATTGAATCATGAAGTATTTATTACACTTAGTCACCTCTCACTGCCACTGTGAGCTCTGAGTGAAATCTTAAGATGTTTATTCCATTTTTGTCTTGCTTATTCCCAAACCATCCAGTTCTTATTCAACATTTGACAAGGAAGATGTGGGTCTAGTCTATTAGCATAGGAAATAGCTGTTTACCTAACCAAGAACATCACAACTCAAAACCACAATGAGAATGGAAACAGAGCCTGCCACCTGAAGGTCACCTGCATCTGGTTATCACTGCCAATGTCTCATCTCAGGCCTTCCAACAGTACATGCTGGTCCTGCAAGACCAAACGCTTTTCTAGGGGGATCTAAGGGAGAGGCCATGAAGTATTCCGGGTTGTCCAAGGAATAGAAAAGAAAATGGAGATTAACATGGGCGGTTCTCCAATGGGATATATACTTGCACAGTACTCAATAATATGGCAAGGACAGGGAACAAGAGAACTGTTTGAAGGGACAAGTCGGGTTATGTGAATTCTCAGTGCAGGCCTCAGCCAGGTCCATAGTGTGCTGTAGAGATGGGACACATCCAGAGTTGTCCTGAATTGACGACTGCAGTTGGAGCTCCTATTATTCTCTACACCAGTGGGTGGGGGGTGGGGGCTGCCTAGGGAGGGGTGTTACTGGCTCAAGATCTCCCCAAAGAAAGCCGAGCATGCGCATTTACAGCATTAGCAGAGGAAGGGGCTTCAAGTGGCACTTCAGCAAAGAGCTAAAACAGAAAAGGCAGAGCAGTTGAGATGCTGGCCTCTGAGTCCAGACAGGGCTCTCACATGGACCAGACACCCCTTATGCCCCTTATTACACAATGAACCTGCTACCACCAGCCCTGACATCTACTCATGTCAGGTTTCCTGGGACAGTCTATATACCTGACACATTGATGCAGTAATCACTCCATCCAGCCAAGGCCAAAATGACTGCCTCAACCTTCCCCAAAGCAGCTACATACTCCTTCCCTTGAGACCGGCGATAAAGCACACATGCTCTCTCTCTCTCTCTCTCTCTCTCTCTCACACACACACACACACACACACACACACACACACACACTACTCTCTAGTCAGTTTGGACTTGAAAGTGGGAAGGATCATCAAAGATTCACCATAGGGAACAGCTGCTGCCAAGGCTAAGCTGAGCAATGCCCTGAGGAACACACACAAGGAGATCCAATCCGAGCTATTCACAGTCATCCTTCCTCTGTGAGGGTCTCCAAGCATTTGCTCTCTCTGTTTGTACAAAAGATATTTGCAGTCCCTGTGTCGCAAAAGGCTAGGCAGAACCATAGCAGTAAGGGGAAAAGATTGAATATGGCTCCTTTAGAAAATGAAAATTAGAATGAGGACATAGAAACATGTGCAAGTGTGCATATATGAAGGTCTGGCCTTGGTCTTGGTGTGAGGAAGGTCCAAGGCCTAGAGCAGACGGAGGGAAGAAAGGACTCAAGCCAGGATTCAAAGCCAACCTCCTTGGGCAGGGAGAACCCTGCAGGGATCCAGGAGAGACCACATGCATGAGCAGCAGGCCCACAGGAATGTAGGCTAGACAAGTAGGGCAGTTCTGCTGCCAGGCTATGTCTGCTGTAAAGGCAGGAGGGCAGGAGGGCAGGAGGGGGCAATGGAGCCTGCAGAAGCCTCAAATCCTCCAGTGCAGAAAAGGGGGAAAAGATGGGATGAGGCAGGAGGGCGTGGCAAGGTCACTGAGGAGGGTCCAGGGCTGGCACCAGCACCTTCCCCACCTACCCCTGTCACAGGAAACAGGACTCAAGGCTCAAGAGCTATTCCCAACAGGGGTGTGAGGTACAGTATGGCTCACCCAAGCCTCCTCTGATCAGGAGATAGGCTAATAATCTTGCCCCAAAGCCCTCTTCCTCTCGGAATTTCTGAGTTCTTAGCTTCCATTTGCTGGGCTATGCACCCAGTTATTCCACAAGTATTTAAGAAACTTGAATGAAAGGCCCTCAGCTGGGGGCTGGTCAGGACCCTGAACTACAAGGTCATCTTTCTTTCAAGGACTCCAAGGAGAGAAAGTAGAAAGATATGTAGTCGAGGCTCTTGAAATCCACCATTTGGTTTCACCTCTCTGTGCGTCTGTCTGTATGATCATGGTTGGGTAAGCCATGAGTCCACCTCACTTTCTTTATCTGAACAATAGAGGTGCTTGGAGACAGGGCTGTGAGTGATGATGATGAAGGGTAAGGCCTCTTCAGAACAACAGGGCTGCCAGGCAGGAAATACCAACAATGTGTCCCCAGTGAGTAGATGCTTTGTGGACATCCCCTTGAGCCTCACAATCACCCCACAAGGTGGGAAGCACTCTGTGCCTTTATGTAGTCCAACAGCAAGTGGAAAAGAACCTTGCCTATCACTTGATACAGACACGGTCCTCCTAAGGCTAATATGGAGTTGACTCATTCTCACCATCCAAACTTGTTTATCATGTGCTCAACACTGTCCTAGGCCAGTGGTTCTGAACCAGTGTGATTTTGCTCCATACCTAGAAGACACTGAGCAATGCCTAGAGACATTGGTGATTGTTACAGATCGTCAAGACCCAGGAGGAGAGGAGTACCATTATCTAAGAGGCAGAAGTCAAGGATGCTGTTCACCACTTAGCAGTGCAAGGAATAGCCCCACAACACAGAATTACACAGTCCTAAATGTCAGTAGTACAAGCTTCTAACAGCAATGCACCATCAGACCTGGTCTCATTCCAGAACAAGAGACAATGAACAAATAAATATCCACAGATTCACTAACGAGAAGATATTAAGAAAAATAACTAAGTGGTGGGGTCCTCAGAGACTAGAGGAATGTGAGAAAAGAACATATGGGTGCCCCATGTGTGGGACAAAGCCTTGGGGTGGGGTGCACAAGGCATCCTTGGGTGGGGCAAGAGGACCACATAATGAGAACATGTTGAGAGATGAAGTCAGAGGGTTACTATGACAACCTGGCTAGCCAAATCAACAGCTTAGGACTCCCCAAGGACACAGGTCATTCCCAGTATCCAACTCCTTGGTGCTGTACATTTTCTGAAACCAAGCTGAAGAAGATGCCAAGTTAAAGTGCACTTTGGCTCAAGGGAGGCAGTTTCCTGTATTATGAAATTTACATAAGACAAATTGTCCCCGCTTTGTTCTGGTCTGGGGCAGGAAATGAATTTTGATGTGCTGGCACGTTTATCTTGTAATTGCTGCTTGGCTTTCATGCATTTGATAAGAGAGTGTATAATGACATATAGCATGGAAGACTGTAATGCAGGACATAAACTGATCCTGAGTGTAATTGCAAGACTGTCCTCAGCCCTTGTTAAGAAGACAGATGCACCCATTGACCCAAAAGAAGGTCTGAAGATCACCACAGGATGAGCTGGAGAGGAATCAAACACAGAGTAGTAGTAAAAACTCAAGACATCAATGGAATAAGGTAAGGTAGAAAGCACCATCCACTGTCTCCAGGTAACAAAGAACTATGAAGTAGACAAGATGACTTCACATAAGGCAGGGTGGCAAACAACTCCCATCCTCATGCCCGTTATGATTAGGAGTGTTGAGAAGTCTGTCGTCCTATCTGAACTCAGTGAATAGAAGTTCTGTGTTCAATTATTTATGACTGCATGTGGGAGGTGGATCAAGCAACTTACCCATTCAAGGTTGTGGAGACCAAGTAAAAGAAAATGGACTTTGGAGAGTGAATTGTGTCCTTCCTCTGAAGATGTGATGTGACTATACGTGTGTGTGTGTGTGTGTGTGTGTGTGTGTGTGTGTGTGTGTGTGTGTATGGACTGCCTCAAGTGAAGACTGAAAAAGCATGTCCCTGCTACTAACCTGGTAACAAGGCATTACAGCTTGGAACCAAATGGAGTGGCTCAGGAGCAGGACTGCGCTGCACCTCCACGTCAAATCCCTGTCGTGATCTATGCTCCCTCCCCACCCCATTTCCTGGGGCCCAGAGCATCCCAAGCAACAGAGCAGTGGAAGCTCATGCCTTTTCTAGCCAAATCCCTTCTTCCTGGAGTCTGCTTGCCCCTACCTAGCCCTAGCCGTGGGGTCAGGCAGACTCCTACATCTCCTTTGATGTGGGCCCCGATCACAGCCTTTCTCCAGGTGCCTATTTTAAGTGCCTTATTAATGGAAGTCACGTAGAGGTGAGGCTTCATCTACTCTGATACAGCTAAGTTCCAGGATCCTCCTTCTGCTGGAACTGAGCCAAGAGCAGAGTGTAGTTCTCAGGACTCAGAAACACATGGGACTGTTTTACCAACACCACAAAGAATAGGGGGAAGTGTGATGATGATTTAAGATGCAAGTTGTGCAAGTTGTGGTTTAAAACACACAGGATAGAAAATGGAGGAAAGGGGGTGATTCCAGTCATAACCAGATGGCCATAATCTGAAGGCTGCCATACTAGAAAAGGCGTCTGCCCTTGTCAGCCAGTGTGGGGAGTCAAGAGTCATTAGCGGGTCCTTCTGCTTAGATGGATGGAGCTCCAAGACTCAGAAAAGAAGGTGGAAGAACGCAGCCGTAGTCAGGGATCAAGCACTTATACAATAAAATTTGAAAAAAAAAAAAAAGGAAAATTCTGTTTTGGAAGACAGCCAAAGCAGCGCTTTGCAGAACCAGCTGTGTGGTCCTTAAAGAAAACCATTTTCAAGACTTCAGTCAAGAAGCCCCACCGCACTGCCCACCCAGAGCCTGGCTGCAAGGCCTCCTGTGCTCCCTCAGTTCCTGTGACAGAAACCTTACTTCTGCTTTTATTTTTATTTTTATTGGAGATAAGGATAAGAAAAGGGAAAGAGAGCTAGGAAAATAAAATCATGTTTTTGTGCAGAAATGGCCAGGCATGAGGAACATTCTGATGTGCCCAACACTCCTGACTAAGTATCTATCATGTGCCTGGCCTTTGTCCTGAAGCCTGAGGCAGCTTGGTGGCTGTGAAAAAGGGCAGGGAAGGAGCTACATGGAGACTTTAAGAGAAAGAAGATCTGGTGAACAAGCCAATAGCAGGCTACTGGGAGTGTGTGTGGGACATGGCAAGGGTATTTAGGCATAATCCTGTGGAAATCATGAGTTGTCAGGTATGGACGTGTGAGGAATTAGGGTCAATGCTCCCTCCATTTCTATCACCTTGGTGAGGGCTAAGGATGAAGAACAAAGGGAAAACAGTACTTGCCAAAGGTATGCTTCTAGACATTTCCGCCATTTAATTCTTACTACAGCCTTCCAGGCTTCACAGCATCCTCTGTGTTTCATAGAGAAATGGAGGCTCAAGTTCACATGGATATCACGTGACAGAGGCAGAACTGAGCCAGGGTCATCTGACGTCAGTTGTTATATGTTTGTTTATCACACCTCACTCTCTGCTAGCACTCTGAGGCACCTTCAAGATGTCCCTCCTCAAAGCACACCACACGATGTGCACAGCAAAATGTGTTGACTTTTATTTCTTAAAAGTTTAGCAGAGAGCCCAGAGCAAAGTGAGAAGCTCGGGAAAAACTAGTGTACAGAAGAATTTGATCTGTAATAAAGATGAAATGAGATGGGGCTGGAGAGATGGCTCAGAGGCCAAGATGACCTGTTTCAGAGGACCCGAGTTCAGTTCTTAGCACTCGCGCTGGGCAACTTACAAGCAGCTCAACTGCAGCCTCAGCAGCTCTAACACACTCCTTTGGTCTCCAAGGGCACCACACTCAGATACATAAGGAAAAATAAGTGGGTTTTTTTGGTTAAAAGTTTGTATAGAAGTTTGGTTAAAGAAAGATAGTAATGGCTCCCTAGATAAACCTGAAACCTTCCCATATGTCACACATTAATGTATATGAGGGTTGTATGTCACACATTAATGTATATGAAGGCTGTAGGTCACACATTAATGTATATGAGGGCTATATGTCACACATTAATGTATATGAAGGCTGTATATCACACATTAATGTATATGAGGGTTATATGTCACACATTAATGTATATGAAGGCTGTATGTCACACATTAACGTATATGAAGGCTATATGTCACACATTAATGTATATGAGGGCTGTATGTCATACATTAATGTATATGAAGGCTGTATGTCACACATTAATGTATATGAGGGCTATATGTCACACATTAATGTATATGAAGGATGTATGTCACACATTAATGTATATGAAGGCTATATGTCACACATTAATGTATATGAAGGATGTATGTCACACATTAACATATATGAAGGCTATATGTCACACATTAATGTATATGAAGGCTATATGTCACACATTAATGTATATGAAGGCTGTATGTCACACATTAATGTATATGAGGGCTGTATGTCATACATTAATGTATATGAAGGCTGTATGTCACACATTAATGTATATGAGGGCTATATGCCACACATTAATGTATATGAAGGCTATATGTCACACATTAATGTATATGAAGGCTGTATGTCACACATTAACATATATGAAGGCTGTATGTCACACATTAATGTATATGAAGGATGTATGTCACACATTAACATATATGAAGGCTATATGTCACACATTAATGTATATGAAGGATGTATGTCACACATTAATGTATATGAAGGCTATATGTCACACATTAATGTATATGAAGGATGTATGTCACACATTAATGTATATAAAGGCTGTATGTCACACATTAATGTATATGAGGGCTGTATGTCACACATTAATGTATATGAAGCTCACATGTGCACCTGGGAGTGTGTTTAAGTTGCTAAAGTCATTGCCTAGCATCTATAAAATCCTGGGCTTAATTCCCAGAATTGCATTTAAAAACTCAGTGTGATATTGCATGCCTTTATTCCCAGCACTGGAGAGGTAGAGAAGGAGGATCAGGAGTTTATGACAATTCTCAGATGTAATTTAAATTCAAGGCCAATTTGAGTTACATGAGACCCAGTCTCAAAACAGAACACACATCTACACGTGAAAGCTCTAGTCTAAACAGAATGGAGCATGAGAGAATATCTTTGGATTTATAAAGTCTTCCTAGATTATGTCCCCAAAGAATAGATCCAAAAGAAAAATTATACTGATAGGTTTAAATGCATCAATATTAAAGGCTTGTGTTCAATAGAAGCCGCAAAGGATAAGGTAAGCAAGAAATAGCAGAGTGGGAAAAGATATTAGTGACCAAGGATTGCATTTACATGGAGCTACACAAGATCTCCAATCAATCAACAGAAGGGGTAGGAAATGGGACCAAAAAACTATCCAAGAGTATAAACAGTGAGTTAACAAAATGGGGAGTGAAAATGGACAGAAGTACCCAAAATTCACCAGTTATTCGAGACACAAAAATAAAGTTAACCATGAGATGCCATATGCTATTCTATGGACTGGGAAGACTAGAATGCAATTATCAACACTAAGTACATATACTCTTTACAAACCAACAAACAGAATACTGGGTGTGGAGCAGAGAGAGATACTTGCATGAATCACAAGTGGATAAATGAGAGGTTCTTTGTGTCAGCATTGAGGTGTGTGGTGGCAGGAAACTGGAAGTAACTAGGGATGGACAGATACAAAATATGGTGGTAGTTTACTGTGTAATAGTCATCAGATCTGTTTGTCAGTTGGTTCCAATGTTTTCTTCTGCTAGATTCCTGCATGTAAAGTTGGGAATGGCTATGTGATCTTAGACCTGTTTGGACAGAAAGATTTAAAATCTTTATACCATTTGCCCCCTTCTGGGCAGAGGCTACACATTACTTCCCCCTCTCTCAGCCATGATGGCAGTGGAGGCTCCAACAGCCCCCATCTCTAAAGCATAGACCTTATTAAACCAATGGACATGCCGTGGAACGAAGCAGCAAATCTCCACGGTTTCCAGCCGTTAGGAATGTGCTAGTGCGACTGCATGTAACTTTACTAACCTTGACTGGTTCAACTGTACACTTTTAGAATTTAATAAACTAGTCGTTCAGCCAATTTCATGGGCAGATTTTTAAAAAATAGAACACAGGTCAAAGCAGAACAAGCTCCTTTATGCAGTATCATGTCTAAAAATCAGCACAGACACAAACATGCACACGCAGACGTACTGTGTGTCTTACGAAGATATATACATGCTCAAGGACATGAACTGAAAGCCGTGAATGAGTGGAGAGGAGATTACAGGTGAAGAGACCACCACCAAAAATTAAAATGAGTGAGACTGCACACTAATAGTGGGGAAATGACCGTGAACTTATGCGTAAAAAGCTCAGTTATCTGTTGTATCTGAGACCTGTAGAGAAAAGGGAAGAATAAAAGTATAGGAAGCCTTTATTTCATTGCATTCTAAAGCCTTCATGTGAATCAATCAACCTTCTGTAAGCATATAGCTTCCTTTCCACCACCAGGCTGTAAATGACCCCAGTAGGTGCTCACACCATGGCCTCTAGGTAACCACACTTCCTTGAAATGAAAGGACAGATTAAATCCAACACAGC
Source organism: Sigmodon hispidus (assembly GCA_004025045.1). Classification (NCBI taxonomy): domain Eukaryota; kingdom Metazoa; phylum Chordata; class Mammalia; order Rodentia; family Cricetidae; genus Sigmodon; species Sigmodon hispidus. Next base: position 16,313 of record PVIH01003435.1, read on the forward strand.
TTCCAGAGGCCGCTACTACAACAAGACCTAAAAACTGTTGCTTTTTAGAGAGGGTACAAAGCACCCTGGGAAGACGGCTTAATGGTTAAGAGCACAGGCTGCTCTTCCAGAGGACTTGGGTTTGATTCCCAGCACCCATGACCATCTGTAACTCCAGTTCCAGGGTGTCTGACACCCGCTTCTAGCTTCTGCAGGCACTGCATGGTTAGTGCATAGACACACATGTAGGCAAAGCATCCATATACATGAAAATGATAAAATAAAGAAGCTAAGAGGGCACAAGGCAATAGGTAGGCAGCAAGGTAGGGGAGGAAAGAGAACAGGTCTGCATCACCGTGACAAACTCGAGGGAAGTGTCTCTGGTAGCCTGTGTCCCCACTGTGAGGGGTCAGCCTGCTCAGATCCACACCACAGGAAGGAAGTGTATTTGCTATTTTCAGGGAGGGCCTGACCCTTGAAAGAGCCATCACAGAAATCTGTTCCCTAGCTCCATTATAGCAACATTAGGAAAGCCAGAAATGTGAAAGAAAAGGGAAGTTCATCAGGGGCTCCCGAGTACCGTTTTCATCCCGGCATCCTGGGAGAAGGCTACATGGGATCTGTGGAAGCAGGAAGCAGAAATCACCTGACACAGTATCTCGAGCACCTCCTCAGCTTATTTAATGAATAAAATAATAATGAGTGAGTTAATTAACAAATTGCATTTTATTTTAATGATTTTGATGTTTCCCACTTCTGGTAGCAAGTTAACTTTAAGAATAGGCTCTTTTTCCCCACATCTGGCATTGTGGGAGCTTACACTCAGGCCTAGCACTGTAGGAGCACTCACTAGAAGTTTGTGAATATTTTTATGGGCTACTTACTTATTTGAAATTACTTACGTGCATTTCTTTAAGCTACAACTTCCTGAGTACATTTATCTTATTTGAGGCAGTCTTCTTGAATGTAAATAAGGAATTTCAATAATCAAACACATGTACAAGGCTCTTTGATATTCTTAATCAAAATCAATTTTTATATCAGCCCTCTCTTGCTATGGTCTTTATGTATGCAAGCAAGATAAATTATAAAAGCATACACCATCAACTCACAGGTTTTAGAATTTGAACTAGTTACAATGGAGCCAGTAGGCCACCACTGGCTGTTCCCTGTGTGATCCCATATTCAGATTAGGAGCATTGCTGGATAATAGAGCTTTGAGTAAAAGGCTGTTGTGAGACAGGACATTCATGGGATTTCTAAGTGTCGTTCAAATGCTTATTAACTACAATGACATGCAATGGTGAGATCTTGGAATCACTGGCTCTAACCAAAGTATGCAAGTGAACGCCTTCAATTCTGAGACTAGCAGACATGACGAAGTGAAGTCATGGCAGGCAGCATCTTCAAGTGTTTCTGCCAAACACACTCCATGTCAGTGTTACCACAAGGAAGACATCAGCCTAACAGAGAATGTGAGACGTTCCTTAACATGCGTGGCTTCTTCCCTTCAAAAGCAGGTAACTATGAAAACATAAAAAGCCAAAGGGCTGCCCTGGATTAAAAGAGACTAGAGAGCCTCACAGATCAAATGAGATGGATTGGCTTAGACTCTCTAAGAAGTAAAAGTCAGTCCTGAGACATGTGGGGGAAATCAACTAAGGACTCAAAAGCAGTTGGTATTAATGGACTCCTGCTCACTGGCCTTGGTCACGTGACAATTAAGTCTCTTGGTTGTAATCATAGTCTTGGAATAAGAGTTGTCCATATTCCCATGCAGTAGCACTGGAACATTCGGGATAAAGATAACATGATGTATGAAAAATATCTTTATTTTATGTGTTTCAATGTTTTGCCTGCATGTATGTCTGTGTACCACAGACATGCCTGGTACCTGTGAAGGCCAGAAGAAGGTGATGAATACCCTAGAACTAGAGTTACAAACAGTTGTGAGCTGACATGTGGCTACTGTGAATCTAATTCTGGTCCTTTGGAAAAACAGTAAGTGCTCACTGCCCCCAGCCCCTGAAACTTAGTTTGAAATTGTGCCGCAGAAGAAAAATGTGAAGAGGATATAGAAAGTGAGGGAGAGAGCATGCAAATGTGAAAAAAAAAATGCTCTCAGTGGATAAGCTAAGGTCAAAAACATTCAAGTATTAGTATGTGTAAGGTAAGACCCTTCTCCCTGGATACCTGCCATTATGCCCCTTTCCTACCCCAAAGGAATAACTGGCAATTCAGATAAAGAGGCTTATTTCCTTTTTGCTCATAAAAAATGCATAAATTTTTTGTCGACAGAGCACTCAATATAGACTGAAACTGTCTATTTTCCATCCAATTTTCATTTTCATAGAAAAACACATTTGCTAAATATCCCAATTAGGACCTGAAGAAAAGACCATGCTCTGCTGTTAAAAGCTGTATTTTCTTCATTCATTTGGCTGCTAGTTACAGGGAGAAGTAGGTGGTAGCACCCACGACATAGTGCTACCCTCCTCTAAGGCTTCTCTCCAGCAGGCATGACTAATCAATCATGATACACATTTTCCCTTAGCCTCAGCCTTTTTTACACCTTAACTTGTATACAATAGAGTTATCTCTTGATGTTTGGGTTTTTCTTTTTCTTTTTTAAGACATTAGGCAAAGTGAAGAATATTTATTCTTTTATTCCCAAGAGTAAAAATCTTAGGATGCTTAAATTCTCCAAGTTCCTGATTTCCTCCCTTAATCATTCATTCAACAAATTGCCTACTGTGTGCAGTTGCCCAAGGGTGACAAGCACTGAAAGATACTAGCCAGAATCTTAACTGGGAACACAAAGCAGGGAGTGGCCATCTTACTGGACAGGGGAGGGAAGGCTTCAAAGAGGAGGCAGCATGTTCTCAGGAGCTTCCAGAAGAGCAGCTACATTTTAAAAGGGGCTCACAGCCACCATGTTATGAAGGATGTGTGATGTGTTCTCATAATGGGGTAGTCTTTTTCTGGCTTCCTCGCCTTCAAAGGTCACCTGAGTTGGTTGTTACAGGGTCCCAGTGTGCCGCAGTTGTTGGCTACCAGTCACCTAGCTGTGAAGAAAGTCAAACCTTTCATACAGTGATATTTCCATTGTTTTGAGTGGCTATTTACTGCAGAAGGTGAGAGAGGTCCATTCATTATCTGTTGTGTTTCCTGCAATGCCAAGCTGGGATCGCTCAAGGTAAGAAAGGTTTCTTTCTCCTAATGCCAAAAATTCCTCCTTGTCATGGAAAGAGCAGTGAGGGAGATGACAGACAGTGTAAAGCTGAGCAAAGAATACAGAAAACTGGCATTTACAGAGTAGTTGCCTTTCTCCAGGCTGGTGAGCATTTCCAAGAGCTCATCCAGCCTGCAGAAATCTTGGGATGCAGGGAGTGATGTGTGGTGCTTTTAAGAACAGTAGCCATCTCTCAGCAGGCACAAAATGAGTGTGAACCATTGTTGATGAAGGCTGGTGCCACCAAAAATATAATGTTCATTTTATGCTTTTCAGAAAACACAAAATCCCCTGTAGCTGGGTTATGATCAAAGCCTGAAACACTTATGAACTAAGCAGAGAGAAAAGAAAAGAATTTAAAATTGGGGTTCTCTTTTTCTGCTGTGTTTTCTATGTACATAATCTTTCCAGACCCTCAGAGCCTCCAGGGAATTGATTATTTTCTTATTTTACAGACAAACCAACAGAAGGCTCAAAAAATTTTCTCACCACCATTTCCACACCAGCAGGGACAATCAAAACCTAGGAACACTTCATTTTGTATCCAGCTAGGCAAACATTTCATATCTGCTGTGTTATTTAATAACATGATGCGTGAATTCCTTCCGTATACTGTGAATATACTTTATTACCATTTGTTAATAAAGAACTTGTTTTGGGCTATGGCAAGGCAGCTTGGAGACAGTCAGGAAATCCAAGCAGAGATAAAAGACTAAAGAGGGCGGAGTCAGGAAGAGATGCTGCAGGCTGCCATCCAGAAAGCAAGACCCCAGCCTGGTGGGACTGAGCAGCTATTAAATTCTTGGACTTGCCATTCACAGCTAACCATTGTTGGATTAGATGTACTACAGGCTATAAGTCATTCCAATAAATTCTTCCTTTCTATACATAGAATTTATAGAATGAATCTCTCTCTATAAAATGTGTGTGTATATATAATGAATATATATTCATTCTGTAAGTTCTGTGACTCCAGAGAAACCTGACTAATACAGAGATATTTTCGCAGTGGAGGCTCCCTCCTCCCTGATGGCTTCAGCTTGTGTGAAGCTGACATCAAATCAGCAAGCATGACTAGTCTTTTAAAATTTCAACACTTAAAAGTTCAAAGTCCCTTTAAAATATCCAGTATCTCTCTAAAAGTCCAAAGTCTTTTAAGAATTCCAGGTCTCTCAAATGTGGACACCAGCAAAATCAAAATAAGTTAGAAACTCTTTTATTCCTAGAGGGAAGAACCAGGCACAGTCACAGTCAAATCCAAGTGAACCAAACTCCAAAGGTATAAATACCTCAGCACCTAATGTCTGGGATTTACCAACATTGCAGAAAAGTTGTGGGTGACTATCTAGGCCACTGGCTGTCATCTTCTCTCACTAAATTTTGGAAGTTGCTTGCTTGCACTTCAGCTTAATCAGAAAATATATTTTCCTTCTAAGGTCTTTGATGGGGTTAAACACTAGATAGTTAAGGTTAGGACCATCTTGTATCTTAGTTAAGAGCATTTAGATATTAGATTCATGTTATTCAAGATAGATAGCTTGGAGTAATCTCTGTATATTTGCCACTTACCAATATTCTGGACATTTAATATGTGTTTTGTGCTTATTGTTCTTGTGATTTGTAGTTTGACCTTGTTTATGTTATTTGTCTTTTCTCTCTCCTGGACATTACCTTATAATTGTTTCTATTGTATATAGTTTTATATTTAGGTTTAGAACTTTTTTATTTGGACAAAAGGGGGAGATGTGGTGGGAAACAGGCAATATCACCTTGACTAGAGGTGTGTCCTTTGGGCCTTACAGACTCATGTATAGGGCATGGCCAGAACAGTTTAAGACAGGGTGCATACTGTTTCTCTTCCTGTTTGCTTTCTTTCTACTCTTCGAGAAAGAACCAGACCCACTTCCTCCATGTGGACCAGTTTAGCTTTGTAAGAATTGCCCAACTGTTCAATCTTTTATATCAATGTGTGATTATATAAACCCCTTAATAAATAAATATTAATCTTTTATATATATATATAAGTCTAAATGGTTTTTTAGTGTGTTTAAATATATATATAGGCTTGAGAGAGAAAAGAACAAGGAATAGAAAAAGTTCTTTAAAAAAGAAATGAAGAATATATATATGCCACACAAAGATGAAAAATACATAGAGAGTCTGGATACTGTATGTTATTATCTTATATTTAAGCTTTTTGACTGCAAAGGAAGTGTAGTAAGAACAGCTCAGCTGCTCTTCATGGCTCTTTCATATCTTCTAAGTCAGCACCACCTAGGACACTCTTACACATGACCGAGTGTTGCTGCCAGCATGAGGTATAAGTTGGGTTACCTCTGGAGCACAGCTTCTGTGTGCTGACTCTGAAGAAACACATCCCAGATGTCACCTCAGTAAAGGATTTCCTGTCTCTGCCCGCTTAGAGCCAGGGTTAAAGTTGCTCACCACACCCACCTGACTGTCTTAAAATCCCATCTCCAGTCTTCATGTGAGCATAAGTGCTGTATTAAGTAAGTGATTTGTCCAGCTTTGCAGTCGTGTTATTTTTTAAATTTAATTTTACTTAACGTTTTTCATTTATTTTACATACTGACCACAGTTTTTTCTTCCTCCTCTCCTCTCATCCCCCCTCCCTTTACCCCTCCCCTGGTCTACTCCTTCTCTGTCTTCACTCAAAAAGGGGCAGCAGGCCTTCCATGGGCTTGAACCAAGCATGGCACATCGAGTTCAGTTAGGAGGAGCTTCTCCCCTGAATCAAAGCTGGGTGAGGTAATCCAGTTTGGGAACAGGTTTCCAAAAGCCAACTAAGCATGACAGATAGGTTCTGATCTCACTGCTAGGAGCCTGACAAACAGACCAAGCTACACAACTGCCACACACAGGCAGAGGGCCTAGGTTAGTCCCGTAGAGGCTCCCTAACTGTTGGTCCAGAGTCCATGTGCTTCCATGAGCTCAGGTCAACCGTCTCTGTGAGTTCCTCCTCCATCATGACCATGACCCCTTCCCACCCTCCTCCCCTGCTCCTACAATCCCTCCTTCCTTTCTTCAGGAGGATGCCCAGAGCTCTGCCCAGTGCTTGGCTGTGGATCTCTGCATCTGCTTCCATCAGTTACTGGATAAAGGCTCTCTGATGACAATGAGGGTGGTCACCAATCCCATTACAGTAGATGACCTCTCCACTGTTGCTAGGAGTCTTAGCTGGGGTCATTCTTGTGGATTCCTGGGAGCCATTGTGTTTTAATGTCACCTGCTAAATGTGTCCAGTCAGATTTGTACCAGCATCCTCAGCAAACACTGTGATACTGAGAAGCACTCTCCCAGAATTCACTGGGGCTTCTTCAGGTGAATAGGCAATGTTCCTTAGATCGAATCTAAATCAGAAGTGAACAAGTTTCCATACAACATAAAAATAATTTATCAATACCAGCTCCAGCAACAGTAGCTTAAACTAACACTTACTTACTATGTACCAGATATTGCTTAAGGGAAATGTTCCACAGCTAATGCTAAACAGATTTCAGCTCCCCAATATTCCTAGTTTTCCCATACTTCTGGACCTTTACCCCACTTCAAATTCACTTTAACTGATGACATGCAAATGGATGATTTGTGGTTCCGGATTTGTGTCAATGTCTTTAGAAGCCATGAACAGCCAGGTCATAAGGTTCCCTTCCCTGTCATCTTGGTTGTAACAAGAAGGGGGAAATGTTGGCATGTAGGAACTGTGGAGCAGCTTGATGTACAATGAGCTCCATGACAACTGGGAGCAACTGCTATGGTGTCACCCAGCTCTACAGGGGAATCACAGAAATAAAAATTCAAGCTCAGTCGTATGAAAGCCCAATTTGGGATTTTCCTATTGCTGCAGCATCAACTAGCTTATCCTGACCAATAGTCATCAGATTCTCATATCAACTGAATAAGGACAATGCTGTTATTATCCCTTCTCACACCAGAATAGCACAGAGAAGAGTCAACAGCTGGCCAGAGGCCACATATCTCATTAGGGTAAAGACAACTGTGAACTTCACCAACAGGGACCCCAGAATCCTTACTCTTATCCTGTAGAATATATTTTCTCTTCTACATTTCTAACCCATCAGAAACAACTAATGTATAAACATCAAGGTCAACAAATTTCTCAGTGTACCTACTCAGTGTTTATAGATTATAAGAATTATAACATATTATCAAGGCAACACCAAAATTGCTTGCTTTAAAAAGGGAAACCCAGCTTAATCTCAGCTTACAAGGTAATTAAAAGTGAAAATGGGTCATAACCAGGGGGACTGTTCTCTAACTAGTTGCTTGAACGATGGGAAGCCACTTAAACACTCAGCTGCTTTTTTCACCCAGGTCCTTAGAGTCTACACTAAAGAGCAAGAGATAATTAGTAGCATAAAAGATGCTTCCCCTCCCAAAGGGCGCGCTGTTTTCTAGTAAAAATTGCTTCTTGAGCTATGGAGATGATGGCTTTAGCAGGTCACTAAGCCTGACAGCCTGAGTCCAGTCCCCAGGCCTCACATGGTAAAAAGAACCTACTAGTACAGGTTATTCTCTCTCTCTCTCTCTCTCTCTCTCTCTCTCTCTCTCTCTTTCTCTCTCTCTCTCTCTCTCTCTCTCTCTCTCTCACACACACACAGAGTAGTGTAAGAGCACCCTCTACTCAAAGAAATAAATGAAAATTTTTTCTTTAAACTTATTCCTTGATTTCTTTCTAAATAAAAGCAGATCCTTAATGAGTTAATCCAACATTTGAGTCAAAATGGAGTCTTTGGAAAATTCATGCTGTGAAAGTCTCTCTCAGTCCCCTTGTAACCATCCTCTGCTGTGTGTGGCCTGTCATAATTACTGCTGGTGGTAATTGGGGACATTAGGTAAAGTGGTTCTTTCAGGAGCAATTAATAAACACTCACAGGAATAGGGCAGGTCCAAAGGTCTGCCCCAAAGCCACAAGGGGAGACCAGTGCTAATTCAACCTGGGGTGCAGACAGGCAGGCAGGCCTGGCTCTATGCTTCCTCTTCCTCTAGAATAAAGATTTTGAGCCCTTCAAAAGGGCATGAGGAGGGCAGTGCAGTCATGGTGGAGAGTCTCTTCAGAGTTGTTTCAGTTAGCTTGGGGATTTGCGGGCAGGCAAGCCTCAGTTCTGCATATGAGATGTGATTGGATATGACTTACCTGTTATTAGGACAGTCAAGAGATAAGGCACACACAAAAAGCCTAGATAACATTCAGCTCCAAGTAGCTGTCATTTTATAGTTAACACACACACACACAAACACACACACACACACACACACACACACACACACACACGACTCTCTCTTCTAATGTATCCTGATTTGTGGGGGACACCTACTTCTCTAGCCCCTTGACATTTATTTTTATTTTATGTGACGGTGTGTTTTACTTGCTTGTATGTTTTCGTACTACATGTGAGCTTCGTGCCTGTGGAGGCCAGAAGAGAGTGTTGGATCCCTGGAACTGGAATTACAGATGAGTGTGAGCCATCACGTGGGATCAAACTCAGGACCTCTGGAAGAGCAGCCAGTGCTCTTGACCTCTGACCTTCCCCTCCAGCTTGCCCCTCCCCCTTCATTTTTTTACACTTCATTTACTCCTTCCCTGGAGAGGTGGGTAATTCATCTGGTTCCTGAATCTGGGAAAGATCTAAGTAAGTACAGGTCGGCCTTCCTTTGCATCCCCCTGGGGATCCTCATCATGGTCACGGTTTCCAGGGCAAGGGCTACAGTCTTATAACATTGTAGGAACTCACACCTACCAACTCCATCACGGGCTGCAGTATTAGGGAGACACTTGTACACACTTACCTACTGCTGTAACAGATACTACAGAGCATGTGGGTCCTATATAACAACACGTGTCTCCTAGACCTGCAGGCTGTGAAGTCCAAACTTAGCATGCCAGTAACCTTGGGATCTGGGGAGGAGTTCTGTTGGTTTTGCTCATGAGAAGGGACACACACTCATTCACTCTACCAAGGCCACACAGGAGGGTTTATTTAAGAGAGTTCCCAGGTGAGTACAGAAGCAGAGAAGCAGGAGAGGAGGAGAGAGCGAACATAACATGGTGTCTTTTAAGAGAAGGGGTGTGCATGGGTTTACGTAGTCACGTTTAGGGGCGTGCTTCTGTACGCAGTGCTGCATCACGGGTTTACGCAGCCACGTCCAGTTGCGTGCCTTCGTACGAGGTACATCCCACCAGAGCCATGTTGGCTCAACCACGTGGAGTGCCAGGAATACTTACAAGTTTTTCCTTGTGCACAGACAGCTCTTATAATGCCTCACTTAGAGCATATAACAAGGTCCTGCTGAGGTCTCCTTCGTCAAGGCATACAACTTTCATGACTTGATACCTTTCCTAGGCCTCACTTGGAGAAAAATCCAGTGTAAGGTTTTGAGTTGTGGAAAGAAAAACAGTCAATCTATATGAATTTATAGCTTCCTGAATCTTCAACAGCTGCACCCCTAAACTAGTTCTTACTGGTGCTAACAGTATGCTAACAGATGCTCTCCATCTTCCTGTTAGTTATCTACTTCAGAACCGGTACAGAAACAGGAACTGCTGTTGACCCAGCCCTCTTAGAACTCAATGTCAGTCACTGCAGGCATTCTGCAAGGCATTCAAGGCGGTTTGGGAGCAGGAAGGTTGCATTTGTTCCATATGAAGAATTTAGCCTTGAGATATAATCAACTATATATAAAGAGCTATTCTGCAAGGAAATCTACCTCAAAGTTCTTCAATAATAGAGATATATATTATTATCGATAAGAAAAATAATAATGAACCTAAATATTCAACAGAGAATTGGCCATAAGATTGAACATCATGCATCTACATTTAGTAATGCCATCCAGGAATGTGACAGCATGTGATGATATTCATGATCAAGGTGGGGGGAAATAAGACAGAACATTGTGCTCAATATGATTCATTTGGGGAAAAATTTTTAAATGTAAAAAACCACCTGGAAAGGATTCTTCAAATTTTTAACCTTCTTAAAAACTTTCTTGATAATAGGCCATGTACATTTTTCTTTTATTATGTACATACTCTAAATTTTCTCTCATGTGTAAGCATATAGGAAATGTGGGTATTTTTACAAGCCAGATGCCTGGCCACCAACACTGAGAACACCTTGCCCTGTCATGGGCCTGGCTCCCATAGGAAATAGAGTCACGTGATGAACAGGACCAGACTCAGAAATTGCCTTGCCCTCCTTGCCTTCACTCTCACAGAGGGTGGCTGTTCAGGCTCTGCTCTATCTGTCAGGATTGGGCTCTTGTGGAGCCTGGGACACTTGTGGAGCAGGCATGAAGGGGAGATGGTAACCAAAGCATGACTTTAGAAAGCCTAAAACAATATTCTCGACATAGACACCTTGATTCTGGGGCCTGACTCCACTGCGGGGTATTCAAGATCTCTATGATCTAGCCTTAGATATGATGTTTCCATATTACATCCCCATACCTTTCTAAATGATTGGACTATAGATGAACAAAACTCTTGCAGCTTCCCAAATATCCATTCCCTCATTCCCATCTGCCTCTGAAGAGCTATTTCTTCAACCTTCCATCTCATTTGATGGGCTCCTGTCACTTCCCCTGTGTGCTGTGAGGGTTGATATTGATTGGCAAGTGGGCAGGAAGCCTCTGGCCATGACTGAATGGGACCATCTAGATCAGCTTAATCAGGATGAGGTGGGAAGAACAACTCTAGATGTGGATGGCACCATCCTATGGGTTAGGGTCCTGGACTGCATAAGAAAATAGAAAGCAGCTGAAGATGAGTGTCCACATCACTCTCTGCTCCCTGGAATGCATGCAATGTGATTAACATTGATGACATTAGAAATTTTTATCTATGGGGCTTGCAAGATGGCCCAACAGGTAAGGCCATTTGCTGGACAGCCTGATCATTAACTTGTTCTCCAGAAGGGCAGAACAGTCTCCTGTAAGTTGACATTTAACCTCTATGTACTTTTCATGTGTACTAACATGTCTGTGCACACATGGGAGCACACACAAACACACACACACACACAATTTCTTAAGTCAGGTCTATAAATCTAACATATGGAGGGGACACCTAAAAGCTGTCACTTGGTGACTCAGAAAGTTTGCAGAGACAAAGTCATAAATCTCTCTTACACACACACACACACACACACACACACACACACACACACACACACACACACACAGGTCAGCTTGGTAGCAGGCTGTGGTGCCCATCTTCCTAAACCTTTTATTTTAATGGGACTTCCTGAAGATGCTGACATCTCTGCTACAAGGATTCTACTTCACTTGGAGCCTGTCCATCACCAGGACCCCTGCATCTGGAGAGCAGCAGGTTCTCTGAGACTGCAAACAGTTTGCATGTGAGCAAGCATCCAGAAACAGGAAGACTTGTAGCCACCGAAAGGATCTAAGTAGCTTCATCTCCCATATGCAAACCTAAGTCTTCCCACCCTCGTATGAGAGGCCCCGGCTCCCATGTCCCAAAGGCCCCCTCACACTCACCACCAATGATTCCATCTTGTACACCCACATCATTCATTTCAATTTCCACCACAGCTGTCATCTGACCCTGGTTTGAGCACAGGCTTCTTTACTAGGTCTGAATGTCAATTCCAGACACTGGGATGATGGTGTTCCTTGGGATCAGAAGGTCAAGTCAACAATGATGACCCATTCCAGGCCCTTTCATTTGAGGTCATAGCTATGCACGGTCTGCAGAACACAGGAGGATTGAGCAAGACGCCATGGCCTGAGGCACAGCAATGCCTCACATTTTATTGGCATCACAATGCTGAATGCGTTTTCTTAAAACAAACTGGACTTCATAGCTACAGTTTCTGATTTGGTGGGTCTTGGGGTGCTTTAGGTTACCAAACTTAGGGAATCAGTAAATGGGTCTGGATTCTAAATCCTGTCTGAGGTCTGGCCAAACTCCCATAACCTCCACTTTGATACTTGTCTTTTTGTTCAAACCCCTCCAGCCAGCTGCTCCCATGAGCCCCATGGAAGCAGTACACCCCTGCCTTAGGGCCTGCACACACTGCCCCTGCCCAGAGGCCCTTCTCGCCGCTTGCACAGCTCATGTGCAACCTCTACAGTATCACCCTTCCAGTGATGTTCTCTCCTACTACTGTGGCTACAACAAAAACCTTCCATCCCTTAGAACCTTCATTCCTGGCTTTTGTGTTCTTCTATAGCTGGTGGCTGCCCCTAAAGGAGGCTACACCGAGGAGGTCACAGGGCTGGACCCCTTTGAGCTGAAGGACTGATTGAGGTCAACATGGTTGTAACAACTGTCACAAGATGATAATGTCCACAGTCTCATAGACCAAGAGCTTGGGGCGACAAACAGTTCTGCTGGAGAATGTCCGTCTTCATTTTCTCTATGGTGGCTACAACCATCAGAAATCATACAAGGGGCTGGGGAGGAAGCTTGGTCAGTAAAGTCCTTAATATGCAAACACAAGAACCTGAGACTGATCCCCAGGACCCAGGTTAAACACTGTGCTGGGGAGGAGAGACAAATGGATCTCTGGGACTCATTGCTCACTGGCCACCCTGCCTGGCCTGCCTAGTGAGGTCTGGGTCGGTAAGAATTGTTCCTCTAGTACATACATACATGTACCTGCACTCTTGCACATGCGGACACTCAAGTGCACACACACACACACACACACACACACACACACACACACACATTCTAAGCATCTCCTTCTCCCCACCACTCTCCTCATCTATCAGTGGTCCTTCCTCCTCTCCAGCAGCAAAGGTAATTATCACCCACTCATCTTTTATAATTTATCTCTTCTGACAACATGCCAACCAAGTGCTATGATACATAGTGATCTAGGAAGGAGCAGACTCGTAAGTAGGCCACTGTCCACCTCGTATCACCACCAGCTGTGGCCCACCTACCATTAACAGACATAAGTAGGTCTAGGTGATCCATAGATAAACATTTTTATTTTGATTATGCATATTTTAATGTTCTAACTACAAACATGACTAGCCCATCAGAACTCCTGTGTCACAAGCTTTGTGTAGGAAATTTTATGCTGAACGAAAATGACAGAGAAGGACTCAAAAGACTAAAGGCTTTCTTTCATGAGCCACTACAGAAATGAGAAAGGTCTAGGAAAGACTGGTAATGGATTTGAATCCCATCCCTGTGGCCCACCAGCAATGTAACTTTAAAGGAGTGATTCTGGATATTCACTAGCCAAGAGCAACTGTCTGCTGTGAAGGTTCTGATCTGGGTTGGCGCAAATTCACTATTATGTTTATTATTGCTTCACCGTGTTTCTCTTGTGCCTTGTAATAGAAAGCTGGAGAATCGCTTCATTGGAGGAAGAAAATAGAGTTCTGAGCTCCAGGTTAACCAGCCTGTGGTGAAAAGATGAAATAGATAACAGGATAAGAAAATGGCTTTGTGTCTGTCAGCCCAAGGAGCTGCCGGGCTCCCTGACGAGAAAGGAGGCAGCTGGACAGCGATGTCCAGGCCTCCCAAGTACCAGCTGTCCCAGACAGTGCAGAGCCCACCCGCCATAACAGGCTCACATGCTGCCATGCATTCACGGTATGCCATTTACAACACAGAAAGGCTAAACCCATAGGGTGCTAACTCTCAGGCCATCAGCCTAGTGCTGCAGCTTGGGAGAACCTGTATGAACAGGCTGGCAACCTGAGAAGGTATGAAAATTGTCCTTCAAGCTGGAAGCCCTCCTGGCTAGGGAGAGGGCTCTGCCTGTGAATCATCTGCGTGTAAGAGTAGGCACCCCTAGGGTGGTACATCTAGAGATCATGTGCTACTCAGAGATCCCATACTACTCAGCAAATAAATGCAACACCATCCAACCGATGTTTTCAGAAAGCCTTCTACTAGCTGAAATGAGTACAATGTGACTTCTCCTGGGGAGATATGAACGAGTGAACAGTCAGCCCAGTTAGGGTGTCAACAGCAGCCGAAGAAACAATTCCTGTTCCTAAAGGATTTCCTCACCTCACTGAGTCATAGGAGGAAATGAGAAGCCTGTGCTCACGCACACAGGCCATTGGGCAACACTGGGCTCCAATTTTTTTTCACTGCTCTGGATTCCTACTGCCTCCACAGATCCCCTGGCTCTCCACTGACTCCAAGTCCCTGACAGCCAGTTTCACTGTTCCTTCATGACACCAACCCTGGAGCCTGAGACAAAGCTCAAAAGCATAAAGACACTCATACTGTCCTCCTGATTTCCAGAACGGCACAGTTCCAGTCTATTATAGCCTTTGAAAGATTGGCGGCTGAGGTGTGCTGGGACCCACATCACCTTTGTTGGGCAATCTTATGCAAGTTACACCTGAATGACCAGTTGGAGAGGCTTTACCTGTCCTGCCTTCCCATAGCTCTGAAACAAACACCAGACTCCTCTAAAGGGCTTCACAATGAAGTGCAAGTGTATTTTTTCAAGCTTTACCCAAGCTAGAAGAGGTCGCTTCATAAGTAACCATTGCATTGATATTTGAAGTACATAATCAATACGGAACACAAAGACAAGCCATGATGGGTGCACAAGAGTTCAGACCCTCCTGTCTATGCCTGACTCATCATTCTAGTGAGGAGGAACCACACACACTCATTCAGGGGGTGAAGAGAGGCCTTGATGGCCAGACCAGTCCTCTACCACCACAGCCCTCAGAAAGAGGGAGGGGGACACTCCTTGGGGAGCTGTAGGGTAAATACAAGACTATGGCCTCACAGGGTAGCACAGTAGTGAATGGTCACCTTGATACCAGAGAAATGCAGGGTTCATGAAAAGGAAACCAATCTGAGTCTCCACCTCCAACCCCAAATTAGCTTCCATTCTATGTTTAAGTAGCCTGCAGAAAATGAAAATTGTCTGTTTCTTGGTCAACAAGATCACCCTTTGCAAAGAGAGAGAAGAAAGCAGATCAGACTCATCTCAGATGAGTGACTAGATAGAGCTGAAATGTCTGCGCTCTGTGACATCCATCACATGGCCATGACAGGATAAGTCCACCAGGAATCAGTTATGATGAACCTGAGTTTGTCTTAAGATCCCAGATGAAGACAGATGTGTGTGTCCCAGCTCCATGTGTATCCAGATCATATCAGTCACCAAAAATGCTGCTGCCTCTAAATCCATGTCCCTCTAAGCCAGCGGATCTCAACCTTCCCAATGCTGTGACCCTTTAATACAGTTCTTTATGTTGCGGTGAGCTCCCCGCCCCGACACAAAATTATTTTGTTGCTACTTCATAACTGTAATTTTGCTACTATTTTGAGTCATAATGTAAATAAATATGATATGCAACCCAACTGGTTGCAACCAACAGATTGAGAATCTCTAGAATGCATGACTTTCTCTAAGTCACACATTTCAAAGTAGGAGGTGGGGGCTACTGAGCTATAGCCTTAGCCATTTTTAAAAATGTTTCCAGTTAAAAACCAGGCGTCGTACAGAACAGAATACCAATACAACACAATATTCAGGACACATAATTTCTTGATTGTGTGATGTTCAAATTTAATTGGTACCTTGTCTTTTTATTTGTCTAGTCTAGTGGGCCTATCTCGGGATACCCATTTCACAGCAGAAGAAACAAAGATTCAAAGTCAAATAAGTGGTTGAGACTCTGGAGCTGAAGCAAAGAGTAAAACTTTTTCCATTCCTTGGTTGTGCATTCTGTGTGTGGAGAATGAATTTGAGAAGGTGAGTAGCCAGGGAACCTTCCTGAAGATTAGCTCTGAGTCACCATTCCCTTTGGGAAGCCCAGCACACTTCTGTATTAGTGAAATCACTCTCTGAACTGACACTATCCCACATTCTGCTTGAGAAAGAGCCAAGAGCTAGAGGACAATGATGTAAAGAGGCCAGATTTTTCCCCAAGTGAAAACAAGCCTCAAATTGCCAAAAACTTCAGTGTGGGAGGCAGATATCATAGCAGGCTGCTCACCTATGCAGCACTCAAAGGCTGACCATCCACCACTCACAGCCACCCTCAGATCAGCTGCAGGTCAATGGAGCTAGATAGGTAGACCCAACCCTGCCCTAGCCTTAGGAACTTGGGGAGCCCACAGCTTAACAAAAGGCAAGGTCACAGAGGACATATAGCTCAAGGTAGAGGTCAGGTCCAAGTAGGTCACAGCATGCTGGTGCCTAACGTCTTTTCTCTAGCCCTTCCCACTGCCTGGAACTCCATCCTGGGTGCTCTCATTTCTGCTAAATGTCATTCCTCTACAGACACCCCAGGCTGTGTGCTCTAAAACAGCATGCCCAGGCCTGACACCCATATTTCCAACACTTGGGAGATTAGGGCAGAATGACTGATATGAGTTTTAGGCCAGAGAGGACTATAGAGTGAGACCCTGTCTCAAACAATAAAAAATAAAATCAAGATTAAAAACTAAACAACCCTGTCCTTGTTCCCTTACTCTGTGTTGCTGTGACTTCTCCGCCATGATGGATATATCCCTTCTGTAATGCCAGAGGGGTCTCACTCCCAAACTCAAAACAATATTAAGAGACTAACAAACCAAGCATATTATCTCTGGAAGGATGATTTCCCTGGGAATACAGAACCAAGTATTTACTAAATTTTACTTTGTCTGGGGTCATTGGTTGACACAATTAAGTTCCTTTTGTTTGAATTTTGTATCTTCAACATCCTTGTCATAAGCACTGTGTCTTCTTGGATAGAGCAGCTCCAGACTAAACTCTGTGATGGAGGGATCTCAGCTAGTTCCTACACCAGAGAATCCAGGTCCCCAGTGAATCAGCAGAACTATAACTCAACAGCAGAAGTTATTAAGACTGATCATCATCCACCAGCTCCCCCAAAAGATTTCTGGACAATAGTATTTGGGAAACACTTGGTGCAGGAGAGAAAAACTTCAAAATTAGCAAATGAAAAAATTAAATGGAAGAGAAGACAGTTCACACACACACACACACACACACACACACACACACACACACCAACACTCGGAAAACATGTAACAGATCACAAGAAAGCATACTTTTTGCATTACACAATTATCCCAAAATTGCATGGTATGTTAACTGCCCAAAGAAGCTAACATATGTGACAGACAAACCCTCCTTCTTTCTACAGCACTGTGGTTTGGTTTATGACCTTCCTTCATTTCTGGTCACTTCCTCCTTGGTAAATGTATTCTTTCATAATAAACTGTCTGTTTCTGCCACAGTGGAAAAAAATAAAGAAAAGACAGAAGGAAAAGAAAAAATGCCTCTTATCAGCTAGCTCTACTAAAACTGACATCCCATACTGAAACATTAATTTGCCTTTTGCCAGCCTCCATCATAGGACATAAGGCCCATGAACAGGTCTTTCTGACTTCTTTTCTTCCTTCATCACTTAAAATAGTGTCTGGCACTCATAAGACATTCAGAATTTATTAACTAAAAAGCTGGAGAGCTCTAAAATATAAATATGCATGTATATAAGATATATTTAGATATTGATCTATACATATCTATGAGTTTACATATATTTCTGTGTATGCATGTAAATATATACACACTAAATGTGCATATGTAAAACATAAGATCAATTGCAATTAATGTAAGCAATAAAGTATGGGAGCAGGCTTTCTGGGTAAAACTCTCTTGAGGACACAGCCCACCCTACTGTACCCCTACCACCTGCTACAACTCCACACATGCTATTGCCTCATTCTGGAATGCACAAGCTATTCATTTCCAAAAGTCACACCAACTGCCTTTCTCCTAGACACTTCTGAGTCCCTGCCTCACCCGACTCCAGACCCAATTGCTCTCATTGTGTCACTACCCGGCCTAATGACTAACTAAACAGTAGCTCTCCTCCCCTCCCCCATGTGTGTATGTCCAGGTATGCACATGTGTGCATGTGTGCATGGATGCCAATGATGACTTTCCTCAGGATCCATCTGTCCTGTTTTTTGAGACTGTCTCTCACTAGCCTAGTAGTTGCTCATTAAGCTGGTAGGGCTGGCCAGCCAGTGAGACACAGGGATCCACCTGTCTCCATTTCCTCATTGCTGGATTTTGAGTGCACATCACTTACACACAGAATTTTATATGAGTTCTGGGGACCAAATAGCAAGCACTTTATGAACCAAGCCAGCTCCCCAGCCCCTGCATGGTACATCCTGATGTCATTTTCCAAAGAGGCACAGGCTCCTATATACACACTTTTTGTTAGCATTGCCTTGTCTTCTGGCCGAGGATGAAAGTGACATCATACTACTTTTGGACAGGGCTTTTAGTTACTATTGGCTCTTGGAAGCAAGCCATCATGGAAGAAGAACCACCACTCCAAGGGAACCCTGCTGTGAGAAGCCCAAGCCATGTGTAGGATGAACTGTCCACCTTGCAGAGCCCTTCCCTAACTCCTGAGACATAAAACTGAGATCAAGGTAAGATAGTTTGTTACTGTGTTTTGGTGTGTGTACATGTCAGTTAACCTTGGGCATCATTCCTCAGGAATTATCTACCATGTTTCTTTGAGACAGAGTCCCTTATTAGCCTGGAGTTTACCAAGTAGCTATCCTGGCTGGCCAGCAAGCCTCAGGGGTCCTGTCTCTGCCTCCCCAGTACTAGAATTACAACTGTGTGTCACCATGCCCATCATTTTTATGTGGGCTCTGGGGACAGAACTCAGGCCCTCAGGCTCACTTATATAGCAAGTAAGCACTTCAGGAATTGAGCTATCTCTCCAGTCCTTTTTAGGGTTGTTTATTGTATAACAATTTTTAGTTGAAACATCTTCAATGACAGAATCTATCTTATTTAATACTGTATCTCCTGGTTTAAATCAGGGCAAGGATCATCTGACTCCATAGATTTTAGCCACACAGAACTAGCTGTACTAAATTAACACTCTCCAGCCATGAAGACTGTTTCAGTAGGTAAAGCCCCAGCATCTTCCTGTTTCCGGTGAAAATAGGAATGTAAGAGCTGCTCTGGAGGTTTGCTGCTCAAACCGACCGCACCCTAGAGAGATTAGATGAAATGTTTTAAAGAGAACTGCTGGCCATGCCAGTCACTGGAAAACAGCACATAAACACTTCATTATTGTGTCTGGTTCCTTCGAGCCCTGACACACTCCTTGGTCCTGAAAGAATGGAAGGGAAGGATGAGGTTTATGGCAAATGCTCAGCCAGCAGCCACCGGCTCTGCCTCCAGTAAAAAGCTGCATTGCTTATTAGCTTAAAAAAAAAAAAAAGAGAGAGCAGCCAATGAAAGGACCCTCAGTCTCTGGTTTCTGAGACACCTGACTGCCAAATGCTCTCTTTGTACGACTATAGAAGGCTGTGTCCTGGCCTGGGGTGTCTCTCCTCATGGCCCACTGTGCTTCCTTCAGTGAGGGTCTGTCACTTTGCCTTCTTCCTCCCTGAACTCAGGAGCATCCTGTTCATCACATACTGAAGCCCCTGCCTGGCCTGGCTTTCCCAGGGTGCAGGGAGCTGAAGGGGAGTCAGCCTAGGCTCCACTCAGCCACCCGGGTGAACCCCGATCCTGCTGCTCACTGATGAAGGGGTCTCAGGCATGTCACTTAACCTCATCACTGAGTGTGTCTGGTGACAGCTTGTATACTATGAGATTATATTATTCTGGAGAACACATGAGACAGTCTTGTGAAAGCCTGGGGATATAGTCAGTCTAGAATGGAACAGAACTGGTTGAGATCACAGTTTGGGTGGTCATCGCCTTTCTAGGTCACCTTTCATTTTCTTCTGCTCACCATTCCCTCTTAGCTCATAATGCATGCTTTGTCCCTTCCCACTCCTGCCCCAAAGCCTACCCTGACTCCTGCCCAATGTCAGCTCTATTTGGGAGAATATAGCATCACTAGGTGACTGCTGTTCTCGTTGCTCGCACTGTATCCCTAGCTTTTCAGCTTTTCTTTGGAGAGTTCATCACCTCCTCTATTTAGGGAAATCCTGGAACAGCCAACCCCAGCACCGGATGCAGTAGTGTACTCATCTGCAAGCAAACTACAATATAAGTTTTTAGAAGGGACAAGTCCTATCTAAAGAGTGGAATCCACCTGCAGACACACTTTCTTGCTAATCATTTTTCATCTTGCATAAGATATATATGTGATTGTTGGCTTCTCAAGAATGTGAGGCTACCTTGAAACTAGAAAGCATGTGTTAAGGACGGCAGGGCAGAAATACAGAAGGAACCTGGGCATCATACAATCATCTACTAACCATGTACTATCTTCTTTCCTTGGACTATTGAAGACAGAAGAAAATCAACTCCCTACTTTGTTTAATTTACCTTTTTTGGTTTGACGTCTGCCAAATATAACTTGGCATTAGGCTACCCAATGCATTTAAATCAAGTATCATTATTGGTCAAGTGTGACACGCTCACCTCTGGAGAGTGCTTTAATTGAAAATGCATCTGGCTCTCACTGGCGGAATATTGATCGGGAGGCATTCTCAGTGAAAAGAACAGAAAAGATACAGAGCAACTAGAGATCCACACTCAACTTCTGAGGGCCCTGTGGCTCCAGAAAGAGTCAGGCATAGCTGCAGGAATCAAAACGTTTCCAGTTATATGAGGTCTGGGCAATGCACTCCCAAGGTGCCTTGTAGACAGAGAGCAAACAAGAGTGGTGGAAACTCAGAAAGGGGAAAAAATGCAGGCTTGAGTTGGGGGGTGAGGTTAAGAAGGTACAAACAGAATCAGTCCAGGTAGCATCCTGACCAGAAGCTCAGAACTAGGAATGCAAGAATGACTGAGTTGTTGACAAGTTTCTCTGTCAGGATCTGGTGTGCCAGGATGAAAAGTTTTCACTTAACCCTGAGGTCATTAAAGGGTGACCCAGGATATCAGCCATGATGGACTAGAACGAGGAGAAGGAAGAGGTTTAAAAGGAGGTTCATAAGAAGGCCGCCTGTGGTCCAGAGGTTCCTGGGATGTTCTGAGTAGGAATGTGATCAGGGCTCGTGGCTGTGGACACTGTGGCAGACGGAATAATCCTAGTGGTAGAACGATGTGGTCCTTCCAGCTGAGAGCTTTTCTGGAGGGACTGAGCAAGTTATCTCCTCTTTCCTCCTTCCCTCTCCCTTCAGGGCAGCTCCTTGGAGTCTCATCTACAGAACTGCCCAGGCACCCCCATGCTGTGTTCACCCATGTCCCTTGGATGCTCAGAACAGACTGGACTTTCACCAGCACTGGACAATTCTTTTGCCAACACACTTGAGGATGTGCTGGTTTGCAAGGACTCAGCAGAAAAAGGTTTATTCTAGTTTGCTTTCTGTTTGTTGTAATCGAGCACTGACCAAAAGTAAATGGGGGAGAAAAGGGTTTATTTCAGCTTATATATTAAAGTCCATTAATGTGGGAAGCCAGGGCAAGAATTCAAGGCAGGAACCTGGAAGCAGAAAGTGAAGCAGAGACCATGGAAGAATGATGCTTTACTGGCTTGATTCCCTTGGCTAGCCTTCTTTATACAACCCAGACCCAGTGGCCACAGTGGGCTGGCCCCTCCCACATCCATTAGTGTTGAAGAAAACACTCAACAGACATCCCCAAAGGCCAATATGATGGATGTAGTTCTCCTGCTGAGGTTCTCTCTTCCTAGATGTATTATGGCAGGACTCAATCCTGGGCGCTCGCTGGTGTATCTTCCACAAGTGTTTTAGCTTTTAGTGGGGTGGGGGTTGCAAAGGCAATAACTTGGCCTAATCTTGCAACTCTGAGAGTTATGTCAGGGCTTTAGTAATTATAAAAACAAGGAGCCACCTTGCCCCCTCTCCACCTCCTGGTGTCTGAGCCCAGATGTCCTCCAGCTCAAATCCACAGACTTCACTGTGCCATCACACGAAGGGATCTCTTGGTTCTGTTGGGTCCCCATTTTACACTAGATTTTATTGTCAGCTACAGAGTGTGGTGTGTGAATGTGTGCATGTTGTGAGAATGTTGGCAATGCCTCAGTTGGGGAAGGAAATTTTTGGAGGAACCTGTCTCAGGCCAGCCTCCATTGGACTTCTTGATGTTGAAGCAAAGAACCATTTTGTTTCATAAAACAGTTTGGTTCTTGGCTCAAGAAAGGAGCCAATAACTTCAATGATCATCTCTGAACATTGCGAGTTGTGAAGCCAGAATCAATAACTGCAGAAAGTGGCTAAACCCATAGTGTGAACATCCATATTCACTCTATTATGTTTGGAAAAATAAACGCTGTTTAGATTTTGCTCATTTTTCATGAATTCAGAGGATTCATGATCATGTCAGGAAAATCAGAACCTTTTCATCTAGAAAGAATATGTTCATACAATAAATAATGCCCAAAGCAAAACATCACACATTCTTTTCAGTCTTCACTGTAAATGCAGTGGGGGGGGTTGGGGGTTGGAGATGAGGGTCTATAAAGACCTCAAGATTTACTCCATGATCATATACAAATGTTAGCCAATAAAATTCAATCTGAACTCAAAAACTACAATGTGTTAGTCTAGAGGAGCAGAATTGATAGGATCTATATATGATAGAACACACACAGACACACACACACACACACACACACACACACACACACACACAGAAAAAGGGGGATTTACTAGATTGGCTTACAGGTTGTGTGGTTCAGCTAATCCATCAATGGATATTTACAAATGGAAAGTTCAAGAATCCTGTAGCTGTCTAGCCCACAAGGCTGAAGGTCTCAGCTGGTCTTCAGTATATGCTGAGCCCTGAGGTAGAAGGCTCTAATGCTTATTAAGGAATGGACTTGCCATAAGCGTGAAGACAAGCAGAGAGTTTCCTTCTTCCATGCCCTTTATACAGGCCTCTAGCAGAAGGTGTGGCCAGATTAAAAGTGGGTCCCCATCTCAAAAGATCTGAATTGAACATGTATCTTCCCACCATAGAGATCCTGATTAAAAGAGTGTCTTTTAATCTGAATTTAATTAAGAAAAAAAATCTCTCACAGGTATAGTCAAGTTGACCACCAAAAATAGCCAGCATAAATAGCAAGTCAATTCAAACAATTCTGCTGAGATGATACAGTGACTTTTGTATACATACTTGCACATTCATGTGCAAATGGGAACACAGAAATGTGCACACACATGTATAACACATGTACACATACCCACACATTTGTGAGCACGTATACTTATGCACACACAGGAACACAGCACATGAATGCATACACATAAGTACATACACATAAGAACAATACATATGCACATGACTACATATAGTATATGCACAAACATTCATAAGCACACATTTGCACACAGAAAATATAATGCATATGTGAAAATACATGCATGCACAAAGCATGTGCATATATCTGTACACACATGAAGAGACCATGTATGCATATTCATCAGTACACACTCAGGCTGCCTATTTTCCGTACTCCTGCAGTACTAACAGTTGCCATTGTTTCATCCAAATGGAAACACACAGCTGTTCTTCATGGCTTCCAGGATGGATGCTCAGTCGGTCACCCACTTCACTGCCACAGCAAACGCTTTACTTAAGGAAAACACAGTCCATGATTGAGAACACAGCAGACTCCATGAACAGGATTCATAAGAATTTTAGCATGTGACAGTCTCTTCAGTTCATATTTGCAAAGTGAGCCCAAAGGTAGATGACTTGCACTGAGCGAGCTTCATTTCCCAGTACCCAGTAGTGTAGCATGCAGCATAGACCAGTTCAGCATGATGACAAGTGTAATGCACACTAGACTCCATATATGCTCCATAGGAGGAATCTGATCAGAATGAACCCTGGTTTCTCAGGAGAGGCTATCAATGGGGAAGGCACAGCGTCAGTGGTCCTCTGTAGGACACTACAGAAAGTGTGGCATGATTTTGAGGTTACTTCCTTCCAGCCCCTCTCTTCTTCCAGAGACCATGCATCAAGGGCTCCCTGACCACTGAAAAGTTGCATTTAAGGCCCAAAGAAAACTGTCTTCAGGGCTCCTGGGGAATCCTGCCTCCCACAGTCAAAGTAGAAAGGGTAAGGCTAGGGCAGATGCCATGGGGGCCACAGAGCTTATAGTGCAGGCTGGGGACAGAGTGCCTCCAACATCTGGGACACTCAAAGGCCAGGGTCAACTGTGTGTCCTGACCAGCTTCAGATGAGGTTCCCGGGGCTCTCTCCACCTACGATGCTCAGTCTAGGTTCTCAAAACATCTGAGTCCCAACAATGGGCAAAGGTGCTACTCAGAAGCACAGAAAGCAGATTAGGAGCCCAAACAACACTCAGACTGCAGTCACTTGGATACTTGGTCTCTCTTGCTCTGCTTCCTCATGAGTAAATTAGGATATGAGTACCTACTCTGGGTTGTTGCTGTAAACACTCATAGAAATGAGTGGCAGAACGCTGCAAGCCATGCACATGTAAATAACTGGAAATATAAGACAGACACTAAGGATCCAAAATTATGGTTAGAATATGCTGATAAATCCTACACATCTCGTTCAATTTTTCAGGGGCCATTGGTTCCCCATGGCAGGTGTACCTGATCCCCAGAAAAGAAGGGAAGAGAAAACATGTCTGAGTGAGTCCACAGACACTCTATAAACCAGTTCAAATAAATGGGCTGGAGAGATGGCTCAGCCGTTAAAGGCTAGGCTCACAACCAAATAAAGTATGGGGAGCAATAAGTGTCACAATGCTCTGATGGCAGAATGGGTATGGTCCTTTCAGTCATAAAGCCAGCGGTGACGCTGGCAGTAGTGCGTGCTGGTCTGGCGCTTAGTAGGCACTGAGTCATTTCCCAGATGAAGGATTAGAGCAGTTCTCAACCTGTGAGTCACAACCCCTTTGAGGGGGTTGGAACTCTTTTACAGCATCACCTATCAGATATGTTGCATATCATCAGATATTTACATTATTATTTACAACAGTACCAAAATTACAGTTGTAAAGTAGCAATAAAATAATTTTATGGTTGAGGGTTACCACAGCATGAGGAATTGTATTAAGGGGGTCACAGCATTAGGAAGATTGAGAATCATGGGATTAGAAGACAAAGCAGAAAGAACAAGACCACACACAAGGGATCCAAAGGGAGAGCGCTGGACAGATAGCTACTTTCTTTATAATTCTACATCTCCAATCTGATTTATTTAATTGACAGTTCTTCTAACGATTGCCCCTGACTCCACTTCATGGAGCTGAGCTCCTGCTCTGGGGCTGTGTCTCACATCATTGGAACATTTGTGCATGCCTGTAATCCTAGCAATTGGGAGGCAAAAGCAAGTGACTGTGAGCTCAAGGCCACCTTAGTCTACATAGCAAGTCCCAGACTAGCTAGAGCTATACAGTGAGGCTCTGTCTCAATCCCCTTCCCCACAAAAGAATATTAATTTTGCTACAATGAAGCCTTGCAATGACTTGCCAACATGGTGCCCAGAGTCTGGTTACAGTGGCTGGGTGGCCAGGACTGATCCCAGCTCCCAAGTCCTCACTGTATAGCTCTGAGCCAGTCGACAGACTGTCTGAGTTTCCTAGGCTGTGCTGTGAAGCAGTAATGCTCCCCTCCTAGGTGTTGCAGAAGTAATTAAATGAGATGGTTTGGGACAGTGCTCTGCAGAGGCTTGCATGTGGCTGGCTCACTGAACAAGATTACAGGTAAGGACAGAGAACAAAGCCTTGTTTTTGGTCCTTGGAGACACCACCCTGGAGTTTTAGAGAGTTGATATCCACACTTGGCTAGGCAGTATGGACTTTTTGCATCTAAGGCTTATCATCCCCCTTTACCCACCACACTCACCTGCTGGTAAAGTAAGTCTGTGAATGTCTAGTTTATAAACCTCAGCTGATGTCCAGACTGCATGAAGGCATGGGATACATGCTGCATGGAGCGTCCCTCAGCCCAAAGACCAAGAATCCATAGTGACATGGTAGCTGATTCTGAACCAGGGTCCACATCCTCATTCATCTCCCACTCAGAAAGAAGGTTCAAAGGATGGTGAGTACTCCTTTCTGCTCCTCAAGGAGAAGCAAGCTCTAAAATGTGAGGTTTTCAGGGCTGAGAATTCAGAAACACATAGGCGGATTCCAGCCAGTCAGCTAGGCTACGATTTGGGGAAGGTCGTTGGTTTAGCCATTAACCAAGCTGCTAAGACTACGTTTGCCCTCTTCTAGCAGTTGGTTAGATGGAAATATGTTAAACACATGTCTACTTCATCGGGCGTGCATGCTAGAGCCCCATTCCCTCACTAAACAGATATGGCTAAATGCATACTGTGACCGAATTGCAATAGTTGTGAGAGAAAGGTGACCAGTGGATGTCACTAGTTTAGTTGAACTGGTAAGTGCTGTGATACAATAGGGAGTATGCCAAGCACTTACTAAGTGCTTACAAATGATAGGTTGTTTTATTTTAGCTCCTTAACACTGAGGTGACCGCTGCTGGGGGAAGAAACTACATCAACTGAACTTTCCCAAATCAGTGAGGCTGGCAAAGGACCCTGCCAAAATTGAAACCAGACTATTTGACCACAGACTGTGGCCAAACCAGCCAAATCAGACAGCTCTGTGAACAAGGTGAGTAACTCAAGCCCCACAAGGCATGGTGGATTCAAGTCCCCATTTGCTTATATTGGGGTCTTGGAATCAGGACCCATCCTGTCTGTGCAGCCACAAAACTTCTTAGGATGAATGGCAAACATCCCCAAGTGCCAGAGCAAGGCAGTTTTAAAAGACAGCCTCCTGGGAGCCGCAGATGCCACTGCCAGCCCTGACAAATGCCAGCAGGCAGTTGGCTTGGAAGGTTGAGAGGCGTCTGACTGGACAGGGATATTTTTGGTTTAGAGATGACTTTGATGAGTTCTGCCTTTTCTCCCTGGAATCAGAAGTGCCACCTGGGGAGTAAGGATGTGACACCGAAGGGGCACATTTCTTCTCCGCATGGATGAAAAGCAGAATTTTCAGCAACCAGACGGCATCTCCTACTCTGAAGCATCCAGTTGTTTGAAGCTCTGCTCAGTTTAGCTCCACTGGTGGATGTCGTCCATCTCTATTTCCCCAATCTGGAGCTCCGTCAAAGGGTTCCAAGATCACAATCCATCTCTCTCTCTATCCCCCAAACCCTCTGTTCCAGTTGCTTCTAAGCATCATGCTTTGGGGTTCTCAGCTTAGGTATTCAGAACCTCTGTGATGTTACAGTAGAAAGTTCTTGATATGATCCAGGCTAATGCTTTCAACCTGAGTATCTGTACAAAAGCCTCGTGTCAATAAAATATACAAGAGAGAGTAAGGCTGTCAGGGAGTGTCCTGGGTGAGGGCTGAAAGCTTCATTTCCTTCCCCCAACTGAGGGCCCTAAAGTCCTTTATATGGTTTGAGACTGATGAAGCCCATAGAGAAAGTCATAAGGGGCACACTCCCTCCTCCCTCTTGGGAAGCATGGTGAGTATCCTCTGGTTCATGGCAGATGGTGTGGCTCTGGTGAGCACATAGCTTCTGCCTCTTCCTCAGGTCTGAAGAGCCTGTAAGCACCAAGGCAGAGACACTCCCACAGTGTAGGAGCAGATTGACTCCCCCATGTCACCTGCCACTATGTGCCCTTTCTTCTCCAAGAAAGCCAAACCTTCTGTGCACCTTCGGACAACCCAGGCTTCTCATCCAATGCGCCTGGCCTCCCCTTGCTGATTCCTCCTCTGCTGGCCTTACTCTAGTAAGAGCTTGACCCTCTTTCTTCTACACTCAGTCCTAATCTGACCTTGCCCCAGCTCATGACTTAGATGTCTGTACTTGGAATTTACTTTTGGATTTCCCAGGCATTCCATTCTTTCCCGAATATTATCCATGACTCTCTGTCAATGTGAACATCTCCATCTGAATGTAGCCTGTATCTAGTCCCAAAATGGTGTCTGCAGAAAACAGATGAAGGGGAGGGGAAGACTGGAAAAGACCAGAACCAGAGCTGCCGAGAGGTAGAAACTTCCTGCCCCCTTCAATTTCTTGATCTTTGGGCACAGGCACCCGTCTCTTATGGGGTCACATCCTTGCCACACCCTCTCTGAGGCTTCCTAAGAGCCTGTGTTGCCACCATGACCCAAGAAGGAAGCAGACTAGAAAGGAGCACTCATTGAAACCCTGCTGCTCTAGCCACCATCACCCCTGACAGTTTGCTCCTTCCCGGCACTGTTCTGACCTTCCTTCATATCCAAAGGTTTTGTCCACATCACACTCACGTGGCCCTGTGACCTCGCCTCAGTAGCCATTGCCGCAGGCATAATTTTTATGTGAGCCATCATTTGAGACTATACT
Source organism: Sigmodon hispidus (assembly GCA_004025045.1). Taxonomy (NCBI): domain Eukaryota; kingdom Metazoa; phylum Chordata; class Mammalia; order Rodentia; family Cricetidae; genus Sigmodon; species Sigmodon hispidus. The sequence continues at coordinate 44,827 of PVIH01003435.1, forward strand.
AAATTCTCCCTGACCTGCAGAGGCAAGTCACCTTGGCTCAGGACAAACCAAAGGCCCAAGAGGAGAGGAAGAAGGTCCCTGTGTGCCTCTCAGCAGTTGAACTTCCTAGAGGCATCAAGGGGAAGAGAAGAGGTGATTCACACTTACAGAGTTCTTATGCTCATCACAATTCTCTGGGTGGTACCATGTGCTGTATTAAGGACAAACAATAAGACATACTGCCCAAAGAAAATCAGTTAATCCACATGACCTCTGAAGTGGTCATAGCTCTTGAAAGATTTCAGTCCCTTTCTCTGGCAGCCACCCTGACTGGCTCTCTTTCAGTATACTGGATCTTCAAGTCCTTGCTCTAGTTGGCTCAGCAGACATGTAGCAGACCTCTGCATACTCGTGTCCTCACATTCACTGTGTGATAGAAATCAAAATGTAAGATGCCATAGTGGGGCTCTGCTACCTGGGAGTGATCAGAAGGCAATGGGTGGTGGTCTTCTTCCCAGAGACAATGATGAGAGGTGAACTAAGAATCTGGGCACATGAAATGCTGGCTCCAGCTCTGCCTAGTAGCCTTGACCAAGGCAGTGTCTCACCCTGGGCCTCAGTTTCCCCATTTGTAAAGTGTTACCACTTGAACCACATGCTCCCTGGGGATGATGAAAGAAAACAGCAGAATCTGAGGTTCTTGGGACCTGAGCTGTTGATTGTCTTATCAACTCTGAGCAAGAGCTTCTTATGCTTGTAGCCTCAGATTCTTTTCATAGCAAACAGGAGGATAAATCTAACTGGTCTTCCCACATTCACCCTTCTCTTCCCTGTGACCAACAAGAACGTTTTACAATACAGATTTAACTATCGACTCCTTCCTAAAGTGCTTTCCAAGGTCTGAGTAAAGTATCTGCTACATAAAAACCTGGGTTCAGATATCCAGAACCAACAGAAAGATCCAAGTGTGCACTGCCTGTAATGCCAGCAGTGTGGTTACCAACGCAGCCTTAAGGAGCCAGCCTAGCTGGATAAGTGAGCTCCAGAGTCAGGGAGAGACTCTGCCTCAAAACATAAGGTGAGAGGAACAGAAGACACCAGACATTGACCTCTGAGTTCCATAAATATAGTAACACATGAGCACCTGAACACATACATGGACATGTATGAAGAAGGAGAGAGAGAGAGAGAGCACTATTGGAGGCTCTCCAGGGACCCCAACAGAGACTTACTTTGTCAGATGCTTGGTCTAACCATTCCCTATTTCCCTTCAATCCTCTCTCTTCCCATCCCAATCACCCAGGCTCTTCTTCCTTCACAAAGCTCCCCTCTGTCCATACCCCTTGCCCATGCTATCTACATCCACACTCTTCCACTCTACCAAACTGACCTTGCTTAAGCCTTTCTCAAGCTTTGCTTTTTCCACAGAGGCCACTCTCTATGCTCCCAAACATATCAAAAACTTCACGAATCACCCTGCTGTATAAAGAACCAAGATGCATGTTCACATCTGCATTATTATTTTGATGAATAAAGAAAACTGCACAAATCTACAAACCTCAAGAAGTCAGGGACCATGTTGCCTAATATCTAACACAGCACCTGTGGAGACAGCCATAAGAAACAGAATAAAGTCACCAATTTCTGCATGGCGGGCATCTCCCGATAGCCCTGGGGGTTATGTTTCATTGATAGTATCACTGAACAAGAGAAGACTATCCTGGAAAGTTTAGGTGTCTTACCCAATTTCTCAGTCAGTAAGGGTTGAATCCTGGGAGCCTGGTTGCTTGGACACTATTTAAAATCTTTTACCCAATGAGGCATTTAAAACTAATCGTCACCTCACTAAGTATTCATTATGACACCCAACACTATTTTACTTTTACATGGAGTAACTTGTCCTATCCTCCCAACAACAACCTGTTAATGGGGAAAGTCCATCTTTCTTATTAAGCAGGTATGGGAACTGAGTCTGGAAAGATTAAGTCACTTGCCTGATGTCACCTGGCTTATCGGGAGTAAAAGCAGAATTCATACCTTGATCCACCTAACACAGAATTCTGTGATTCTTGGGGAAGACAAGGCTCAGCTTCCACCACAAGAGAAGTGGATTAAACTCACTTTGTGTACTATAGACCGTGCCTTCAATTCTGCGTGTGAAATGGTATTTGGTCATTAAGGCAGTATGCACAGAGCATCCTTTGGGGATAGTGAGCAAGCCACCGCCCCTGGGCCTTGGCTGAGGTTACGCTGTGATCCAATGAAGGGCGAGTCAGTGACTCTCTGAGAAGTCATGGAGGAGGTAGGTTATAGTGTCTTATGCTCACATATATTTGATCACCAGGGGAGCTACCGGTATCAAAAGAAGGCATGTCCTGTTGGTTCTACTGAGGGTCTTCTGAGGATCTCATAGTGGTTTTAGGGATTCAGATATCTCCACTGGTTTTTAACAGTTCAAAGCCCAGGCTCTGGAGCCCAAATCTCAAACTCCTCATTTATAGTATTGGGGCAGCTCACAGCAGCAGCTGAACTTCCTGGAGCCTTAGTTTCCTCCCCCTGGAAAATGGAGATAAGAAACACTCATTTCACAAGATCTATGTGCAGTTGAAATGGGGTCACATGAAAGATGTAGGAAACCTAGTCCATAACCTGGTCCATCCTGTGACAGTCCCCTCTGTAAACAAAGAGCAAGGAGGAGAAAAGGCAGGTGCTCAGTTTAATTTTCTTGAACTTGGGATTTGAGTCCTTCAGACCTTTTCTTTTTCCCATGCCTAAGAGCTTCATCACTGGCAATCCACACCTCTTCCAGCACAGGAAGACACTATCAGTAATATAAAGATAGCAGCTGTACAATGTGTGTCAATGAAGAGAGATAGCCAAATAAACATCTCATGTTTATTATAACACACTGATCATCACATTCTTAAGGAAGTACAGAGAGGCTGACACACAAATGCAGTCTGGCCACTTGTAAGCTGTGTCTCCTTAAGCAAAATTCATTAAACTTTCTGTTCCTCAACTTCCCAATCTGCAAAATAGTGTCGATTACAATACCTACCTACAGGTATTTAAGTGGCCAGATATCTAAAGGGTTTACGCCCCTCTGAGAGTGTAAAGTTGACACTGCTTTTCAAACTGCTTATCAAGAAACCATAACTCCAAGCCTCTTTGCATCTAGTTAAGACTTTTTGTCAGAGTAATTGTCATTGAGATGGAAGAGACTGACATAGTCATGCCCAGAACAGTCCACAAAAACCTCCCATGACCAACCCCATCGTTCTTACTCCTCCAAGCAGCTGGAGTCTACATGAAAAAGAAAGCAGTATGTTGTTGGGTTTTGCAATACCGCAAATCAAAGGAATTGTGTGTGCTAGGCAAATGCTCTAGCACTGAGCTACACTCAATCCAGAAAACAATTTTATTGTGTTCTGCACTAAGATATTAGATATTACTTAGTCTTACTCTAACTAATAAAGAACTTGTTACCAGAAGCAAGGTACTTAATATATGTGACATAATTAGAGGGCAGAACACTGGAGCCTCGTGTTGTGTATGCAGTGGTAAAATGTTTGGTTCATCTGTCATATGTGATAATCCAGACATCAGAACTAATGCCCAGTGAGCTGTAACTCTGTAGAAAGTGGTTATGGGAAGTAACGGTAATAGAATGTGAAGATAAACTCTAAGTTTAGCAGTTGTAAGCTACAGCACAAATAGGCCAATTTGAAAGTTAAAGTAGAAAGGAATAGTGAAGAAGTGAAAAAGGCAACAATGTCTAGATCCCCAAACAATAGAGAAAAGATTAAGAAGACTTGTAAGTGGAATAAGCACAAGACTGGGCTGTAAACCTGCCCATAAGCTAATGGCTTCAATACGCTTCTCATGAGCTTAAAAAGGAAGAGAAGTAGGGGGTAAAGAGGCAGAACATGACCCAGGCTATAAAATTTGGTCCAGAAAATAACTCCTGAGGGAGGCTGCTACCACTCTGGATGCATGCTGGCAGTGATTTGAGCATCCACCACGGGTTCATTGTGAGTAAAATCTTGATTCCACGATGGCACTTCTGAGAGGTGGGACGTAGTTGACAGACTTGCAGTCACTGTGGACTTGCCTTGGAAGGGCCAAGTGACTCTTTGCTAGTTCACCTAAGAAGGATGTTCAGAATCCCAAGTTTAGGTCCACCTTGCTCTCTCTATCCTTGATTTAAAAGATGATCCTACTCCAATGGGAAGCTTAACCATTAGCATCTGCAATTGCAATTTCCATAGAATTCTTGACAGAAGAGAGACAAATTAGGCACCATGACCTTGTGTGAGTAAAATAAACCCTTTTTCTTTGTAAATTTAGTTGCTTCATGTGCTTCAGCAGAATGACTCAAGCTGACTAATACAATGGCATAAATGACAATCCTACTAAATTGCACTAGTAAGAAAATCTCTAAGCCTGGATTGTAAAGGTCTTATTGTTAGAGCACAGAAATAATCCTTGATACCCAAAAGTTCAAGGGAAGAAATTATACTACAAAAGACTCAGAGGCTTTAAAGAGGCCATACCTTGCAAGATCCACTTTAAGTGTGCCCAAGAAGAATAAAGGGAAAAAGAAAATCTTCACGCTGGATAGAGCCAGGAGTGGAGAAAACAATAAACCAGCAAATTCTTCCCAGAGAGCAGAATCCAGGCCTAATCCAAAAATGTCACCCATGGCCCTGCACACAGGGCTTGGTTGACAAGCCCTCATTACTACGAAGGACCAGGACCTGCCATGTGTCTCTCCCTGGTCCCTTTACTAAGAGAGAGCTTCACCTTTTTCTAATATGGTATGTGAAGGTAGGCAGGTAACATACCACTTGGGCAGATCCCTGAGCCATGAATAGTCCCAGTGCAGTGAATGGGACTGAGAATCATTCAAAAGTTTTGAACACCAAGTTGAGAGCAATGGTCAGAGAGAAAAGAAAATGACGTGAAGATGTGTGTGTGTGTGTGTATGTATATATGTGTGTGTATATGTGTGTGTATGTATGTGTGTGTATATATGTGTGTACTATGTGTGTATGTGTGTGTATGTATGTGTGAGTGTGTGTGTGTTTCATAACAAGATGTGGCTAGATATGGCTAGTGATACACAAAGTGACTTGTCCTGTAAGCAGCTTTCTTAAGCCCCTCATTTTGTCAGGCTTCCTCTGCCTGTTGTCTGAATGAATGCAAAGGAGGTGCTACACACTGAAGATACACAAAGCAAAAGGCCTTATCAGCTGGGCCTTGGTACCTAAATGACATGCCTGACTTCCTTCAGCCCACATTTCACCTAATCAGAGTTTAAGAGAACAAGAATGACCTTCTACTGAGATTTGAAAATTGTCTTTTATATCAATTGATGTGATTGTAACAATTATAATATATATATAAAGTCATTAAAAACAGTGTCTGGTCCATAATAAGCATTGCAAGTGTAACTATTATTCCTACAGTAGATACCCATAGGAAACCTGGGACTGATAAGGAGGTCTGACCCTGGAGTCAACTACAGGTTTATATTTACCTCTCAGTGAATGATAATCAGATCCATTTTATAGAGGAGCTTGTTATCTGGTCCAAGGCTACAGGTAGCAACAGACTTGAAATCAGGAGCCTTCTTCCAGTTTAGAGGCCATCAGTGCCCCACCTGTGACCTCAGGCCTCCAACTGATCCCTCATTGTTTTATTAGGACCATTATGATGATGTTTCAGGAAACACACTACCTGCAAACACCCCAAAAAGAACTGACGTAATAACCGTCTACTGACCCAAATTCCCAGCTTTAATTTACAAAGAGCCAGTTAATTAAAAATGTGCTCTAAGTCCAAAGGCTCGGTGCAGTGGGGCTCCTGAGACAGTTTTGCTGCCTCCCTGAAGACGCTGAGTTTCTCATGAGACATTTTGTCCAGCAGAGCCACAATGCAACACAAACTCCGTGCAGAAAAACTGCTATGCAAGCGAGTGCAGACTCAGCAGCCACAGCGACAGAAAAGCAAAGGACCTAGAAGCCAATCTACCCACCTCACCGGCACCGCTGAGGCAAGAGCTCAAGTTAATTAATATTTATAAAGTGATTGGGGATCCCTCAAAGGAAAGAGTCTGAACAGAACCCAAAAGTATTGTTAGCCTGCTTTTAAAAGAAAGTTATTAGGAAGTGCCTACTATGAAGCTGGTCCTTTCACAGACCAGATGGGACTAATCCTGTAATTGTCCTCCATAGAAGGTTTGCATTTCCTTTGGTTTTGTAAATGTGTGTTTCTCTATTTTAAGCAATTGTCATTGCATGGATGCAAAAAACAAAATTTATCACAATAATTCACCAGCTAGAAGACACAGGAACCAAGACTAGCGCCTGGGTGTTTCTAAGCAGAAAGTTCTTTCCTGCTTTGGTCAAACTATACTGCTTCTTCCAGTCTTCCCTGAAAAATTTTTCTGAATATTTATCAAAATTTCATGCAAGAATCCCTGTGGCTTTTGTGAAAGCATGGTATCTTACAATCCAGAGAAATGCATGAAGCTAAATGTCATGATGGGATACATTCAGGCAACTATAGACACCATTATTAACATAAGGGACATTTCTATCACTCAGTATTCTGAAGACATCACCCCCCAATAAAATAAAATAAGCTTCTTTCTTAGGTCATGGAGTCATGCTCACCAGTCAGTTTCTGAAGTAGGTATATTAAACTCTGGTCTTGGCCAGATAAAGAAATGGAGACCCAATTAAAGTACAGTGCCCTGCTGGCTCCCCTCACACTGAACAACATATGGGGAGATGGATTCAGTGTGGTGGAGAGTGTGATACTCATCACAGCTGCCACCATCATGTTAACCCCTACCATGCACCAGACTGACATCCTTAGGGCAACATTATCATAATTACAAACTTCATTTTACAGCTTAGGCCTGTCTCTGGCACTCTAAGAACAAACACTTGGAAAACAGAAGCCTTAGAATCCAAATCCAGGAGGTGTGACATTGGAGGCTGATCCCATAGCAACTGCCTTTAAGGCTGGTGGCTAGGTTTGCCATCCTAAGGACTGGATGAGCTGGCTACATCCATTTAGTCAACAAGTAGTAGGAAGTATTTCCAAGATGCCAGGCATTCCGAAACGGAACTAGGAGGAAGACATGGGATGCACAGGAGTAGAGGAGTTGCATCCTCTTAGCGAGGAAAGAAGATCTTTGGTGATCCAGAACTTCAAGGCTGAGTGGAAAACAACCACCTCTGAGAGCATCTAAGATACAGTGACTAAGGTATGACAGAAGTCTCTACATCTACCCCTTTGTTTCAGTGAAATGAATCAAATCAAATGTTCACACCCCACAGAAACTCCACCCACCAGTCCCCGGGGTCTCTTTCCTGTTGCCCAGGTTCATCAAAACACCTAAAAACCAACCCAAGAAAACCTAGGTCTTTGGAGTTTTGGCAACGCCACAAAGATCATGCTGCAAGTCCAGTCCCCTGATGCTGGGCCCAAGCCCCGCCCAGCTAAGGCCGGACCCTGTGCTCTTTTCTGAAGGAGAGGCAGTTGCTAAAGTGACAGTATGTGTGGGACAAAGTTGATAAACTTTCAAAAAGGATTCAAGTGCTGGCAAGATGGCTCAGGAGGTAGAGATGTTTTCCCAAGCCTGAGGACCTGAGCTGGATCCCCAGAATTAACATGGCGGAAGGAGTAAACTAATCCCTAGAAATTTCTTCCGAGTTCCACTGTTTTAGATTGAAAACTGCTCTAAACTTGCCATTCCTGTGTCCCCTCAGAATCCGCATCCTACATGGCTCCAAAGAGGCTAGCCTCAGGTCATCCAACCTCACAGACTGCTCCAAAGTGATAGGTCTTAGCACCTCAGTAAGCCTCTCCAACGATGCAACAATCCAAATCAGATGAAATTAGAAATAGCTCAGGTTTAATGGGTACAGAGCAAAGCAATCCTAGGTGACCCTGGGAAAGACAAGGGTAAGGAGAAGGTCACATGGCACATATGGCTACCTGGCCTTAAGTGACCAGTATGTGTGGTTTTGAGCAGCCCCAGGGAGGGGCTGACTTTAGGCAGGCTTCCTCAGGAGTATGGAAAGGAGGGCAGCTCTAGGGGTGGGGCCACTGTTTGGTGGGCGTGGAGGGGGCTGAGCCTGGGGAGAGGGAGACTGGGCCCTCTACCCAATCATTCCAGACTCCTTGAGTAAATTGAATGGCAGGAACTGGGGAAGTGCTTTCACCAGACATTTCAGACACCTTGGATATAGGAACACTAGGCCCAGATGGTCCCCCAAAGCCTGGACCATAAGTGAAAGGCCTTCACTCCTATTTCTCTCTTCCCAGCCTCAGGCAGCATTCTAGCTTTCTTCTGTCCCCAACAACAATGCCCAGTGTCAACAAGAAGCAGTCAAAGAAAAGATTGTATTGACTTTTATCATTTATTCTCAACAAAATGGCTGGATTTTATGTCTCAAACCCAAGACAAATGGCTAGTAGAGGGACCTATTTACATATTGAGGTGGACCTGGCTGCCAGGTTCTCCCAGCATCCCTCAGTCCCTACCTATTACAGGCTATGGCTGGCATCCAGCCCAGAGGCTGGGCTGCCCTCCACCAAACAACAGGAAACAGTTTAAAAAGCATGGGGCCTCACTCCTACTTCACTAGTCACCCCTTCCTATTTCCTTACCTTTTATAATTTTTTATAAAAAGGAGAAATGTTGGGGACTCATTTACTCTCTCTGGGCTCTGGCAAGCTACACTTGTCGGGGTATCTCTACAGAAGGCACTTAGCATCTCCCCTCTTCTCTTTCGATCTACCCTTTACCCTCTTGGTCTTCTGGCTCTCCCTTTCCTTCTCTCCTTACATGCGCCTGCTCAGGGTCATGTCCACTCTGGACTCTCTCGGATGCTCTACCTCTGACTACACTCTCCCTCTTACCTACAATAAACCTTCTCCTCCACCATACCTAGGAGCAGTCATGGCCTTCCTTTTTATTTCTTCATTTTTTTCACACACACTGAATGAACAGCATGGCACACTTGTGTGAGCATGCGTGCCCACTCACACACACACACACACACTTAATAATTTAAAATGAAATTCAAGAAGCTCAACAGGCAGTTAGCTTCTTTGAGAACATCATTGTACAACAGCTCGCTCAGTTCTATAGGCATCAAGTAATTTCTAGCTGTATATTAGGTCCTCCTGTATATTAGGCTTGGGAAGATGTAAAAACACACAAAATTCAGTACAACCAATTTAGGTTCAGGTATAAAAGGTGTGTAAATGGGAACAAAAAGAACAGCAAGTTGTATGGGGGCAGTATTGTGTGGGTAACGAAGGAGGGTGGGCTGCAGGTAGGGAACTCACGTGTAGCTGAAGTTACATGTGCAGAGGATGGGCTCTGAACTAGGTCATTTGCTTTCACACAAGCAATGCACTTAATTCAGCTCCATCTGTGCCTCAGGTGCTTGCACTGCACAAGGGGGATGAGAGCAGTTTATTTGTTTAAGACAAGGTCTCATGTAGCCCAGACTAGCCTCAGTCTTTGCTATGCAGCAGTACTAGACGAAAGGAACACAGGGAATCAATACATATAAAATGATCCTTTGAACATGTTGACTGTTTCGGCCTTTTACCTAGTATCCACTCAGTCCTTGGCATTTAAAAACTGTTCAATAACTATTGAAGAACAGATGAATCCACAAATGAATAAATAAGTGATGTTACTGAGTTAAAAGAGGAAAAGTCCTCTTTTATGGTAGGTGTGCGCCCCTCATAAGGCTTGCAAGTCAGAAAGAGATTGCCACTCAAACCAGGAGAGGAAACTCTTGTATGTTCGAGATGCCTGAGACATTAATCACCCATTCCTGAGCTCTTCTGTATGCATGCCAGGCCATTTTGAACAAGTCTTTAGAGAGATGAAGAGATCAGGATGAAATAACAGTGTGACTTGGGCCCGAAAAGGCTGAAGGAAGAGCCGGTGGTGAAGCTGTGTGCTGTGGGGAAATCTGTGATGGCTTCAAGGCCCAACCACCACTCACTCACCCTGCCCCAAACCAACCCTGTGGCTTTCTCTCTCCTTAAATTAGCCTCACTCCAAAAGGGATAAACACAAATGCTGTCTTTAAAAGAAGTTAAAGATCCTAAAAGTAAAATCCATTTGGGAAAAGATTGGCTTCTAACAGAAAATGAGAGAAACTAGGGTATCTATTAAAACCTGCATTCTGCAGACAAGTGGGCTGAGGCCCAGAAACACCCAAATGCCAGTTAGGAGAATGGCAGACAGAGGTAGATCAGGTGTTTGCAGCCTAGGGTTTCCTCAGGGTGGGGAAGGGGGAGATATGAAATTCCTGTAAAAGAAAATTGAGGGAGAAAAAGAACCCCAAGAGGAAGCTAAGGAGTTGGAGTGCTGACCTAACTCAGTCTGAGATAGCTAGCTGGCGGGGGATGTGCTTTTAGGGTGAGGGTAGGTTTTGAAATAAAGAACAATTTAAAACTCGGGCGTTTGCAGGTAGGTCCCCCATTCTGAAAAAGAGCACTCAGGAAACCTCATGCTTTGTCCCAAGATGTTTCCATTCTCAGAGGGATGTCCTGTGTGCTTGCAGCCTGTGCTTGCGTCTGTGCATGTCTATATGTGTCCGTGTACTCTGGGGAGTATGCCTTAGGGCAACACGGGGGAAGGGATCTGCCAAAGAAGCAGAAGAATCTCAAGGATCTCAAGGCTGATCCTAGCCCCTCCCTCACCGCACACACATACACACACACACATACACACACACACACACACACACACACACGTGCGCGCGCAGCTTTGCTCTTTTCTTCCCCTCCCCCACTGTGATCACATCCAGGTGGAGGGATCTAGAGAGTTCATTAGAGTAAATTTACTAACGGTTTAAGTTGGAGCTTTATGCCTCAGGAGGCTGCTGGCTCGTTCCTTTACACACTCAAAAGTCACTTGCACACACATGCGCGGTCACACCCACACGCACACTCTTGGCACCCCAGAAGTCAAGCCAAGCCAGATGTATTTCTCTCCTTCAGCTTGGAGAAAACAAACAGGCTGCAACATGAACGGAACCTACCCAGAAAGACTGCTTTTTTACTCCGACCACGCAACCTTGGGCCAAACCGCCTGGAATATGTAGCAAAGTTTTATTTCGCTTTTTAGAGTCTCCAGTTACTCTTCAACCATTTCCTGTGGAAAATTGAAGCTTTGAAGTGTCTAGCTCAGGCTTTTGCAGACAGAGACCGCCAGTGCGAGCCCCGGAAAACAAACGCCCAGCACCACTCCCACTGCTGTTAGGAAGGTTCAAACCCACCCAGCGCCCTCCAGTGGGGCGCGATTTCAGAACTCGCGGGAAAGGACGTCCTTACTTGATAACCCTTTCCTCCTGCCCGGGTCCTTCAGCCAAGTGACAGATGTAAATCACCCACCAGAGTGGGGAAATTGTAATTCATGGCCTTATCCATCTCTGGGGTCTTCCCACCCCCACCCCTCCCCACCCTGGCTCTGGGTTCCAGTGCTCAGAAACTGCTCGGTAAATTTGGAGCTACGCAGTGTCGCCGTCCCACCACCACACGTACACGCCTCCCTCGACATTTTTAGGCCGGCTCAGCCTACCCTTCCACCTTCGCCACAGCCAGCCAAGCCTTCCCGACGCAACTACAGCGACCCCAGAGGGCCTGGGGCAAGTGAGAAAACTGCAAGCACAGAATCGAACGCACTTCCTCCAGATCTTAGCCAAACTCTAATGTGGCATTGGAATGCGATACCTTGGAAATCAAACAAGGGATCTAGAAGACATATACTATACTCAAACGCCTCATTCTGATCCGAATAAAGTAACCTACTAAATTAAGTGTAAAATAAGAGTGTTGGATTTTACCCACGTGCTAAGGGAGGCAAGCATCTCCTGGCCCTGCATAAGGGGGTGGAACCCTGGGTGCTCTGAGACCTTTACTTCCAGTGTCAACTACGGGGATCGCAAGCTCAGAAATGAACCTGCGGATTTCTAGCTGTCTCCAATCTGGCCACCACCTCAAAGCCAGTGGTCAGCGCGAGTGGCCAGAGAGACGCGGGAGGGGGAACTTAAACCTGGAGTTGATTGAGTTGGGAGAGAGAAGGGAGGCATCGGTACAGTCACTTACCGCTGGCGTTCTTCCCACAGATGAGGTGCTGGTAGGGTTGCAACAGACCCCAGATTTCCGAGTCGTTGTTGACCGTGTGCTCCAGGGTCTCCACGGTGAATTTGGGCGCTTCGTGAAGCGCGTGGTGGTGGTGGTGGTGGTTGGCGGCGGCAGCAGCGGCGGCGGCCGCTGTGGTTGTGGCTGTGGCCGGCGGGACTGCGGTCGCCGCCGTGGCTGGTGGGGCGCAACAACTGCTGCCTCCGCTGGCGCTGCTGGCTGCGCTGCAAGGGCCACCGCTCGCCGCTCCCCCTCCAGGCGTCTCGCGCTCCTTATCCATAGCAGGGGCAGCACCTGGGCCTGAGCCGGGGCCTGGGCCGGAACCCGAGCTGGAGCCAGGGCAGGGACCGCTACAGCTACGGGGTAGCCCAGAGGCCAACACCCGCGCGTAGATGTCCCGGAAGAGGCTCTCCATACAGGCGGTCAGGTAGATGGCTGCATGCTCGTGGATGCGCAGCGCCACGCGGCTGTCCACCATCCAGCGGTACACGCGGCCCACAGAGAAGGTGAGGCCGCAGCGCGCGGACTTGCCTCGGCCCAAACGGTCGCCGCCAGCGCTGCTCATGTTGTAGAGGGACAGCGCAGCCAGGGCGGCAGCAGTGCAGTGCGCCGCCAGGCCCCAGGACAGCACAATCTCCATGGCGCTCTGGATCTCGTACTTAGTGCACTTGGCGAAGCGCAGGCTCAGGCGTTGCGCCTCTTTGGCGATGCGCACCAGAGCCCGGCTTACGAGCATCGAGAGCTTGGCCAGAGCGTCCTTGGGCAGGCTGCCGGGGGCTACTGGGCCTGCCCGAGGATCCCGCGAGCGCATTAGCAGCAACTCTAGTTCCTGGAGGGTCCAAGGGACCTCGTCGAGGTCCGGCAGCAGCCGCGAGCAGTGCTGGCCGGCGCAGTCCAGCCCCTCGGAATCTTCCACCAGGGCAGTGTTGACGGTGTCAAAGCTGTTGTGCCGGCTGTGCATGGAGTCAGCTAGAGGCGGCCAGCAGCTCCCGCCATACGGAGACGCCGGGTGAGAGTCAGAACAGCACAGAGACAAGTTGGAGGAGCGCACAGAGTCCGCCGCACCACCATAACCCGAGTCCAGCGTCAGATCCTCCAGCGTTCGTACCACCGGCTTCTTACCTCTTCTGGCCATCGCTGCGCCACTTCATGCTGCAGCCGCCGGGGAGCCGAGGGGAAGGAAAGGCAAAAAGCTATGGGCACCGAGGGCCGCGGAAACAACCCGATTTGTCGCCTAGGCTCACTTTCCCACCTGGCGTTGCAGACAAGTGCCACTACTTTCTCCTGCTTCCCCGTACCGTCACTACTGGAAGATACACAAGGGAGACTGAAGTCATCTTCTGGAGTCGGGGCCAGAGCTAGGGAGCACTGAGCCTGAGCCGCAAGCCAGGCCGGGAGGGTAGCTCCTGCCAGGACCCGCACCTTTCATCCAAAATAAAAGTGTTTAGCTCGCTTCTCCTTGGGAACAGATGAATGCAAAAACCTCTGATCGGTGATCACAGTGTCGGTAAGACCGAGATCTCCCCAGATAAGGCCGCCGAAGCTCGGCGGGCAGCGGGATCCCACCTCTGGGATCCGGGCCGCAGCTGTCTGAGCTCCCGCCCCGCACTAAAGCGCCGTAGCCAGGCGGCTGCAAAACCCTGCTGAGCCGGAGCAAACCTAGGCAGCCAGAGGGCGGGCTTAAGCAAAGCAGGGCCGTCGAAGAGCCAATGGAATCGGAGGATGCTAATTAGTTAGTTTTTTTAATGCCTCCTTTCCACGTGGCACCGCCCCTCAGACACGCCCCCTAGCCTTGACCAGGGCTGCAGCTAGGAGGGAGCAGCGGCCTAGGAAACCAGGACCCATGGAAGCATGGAGGAGACCTGGAAGCCGCCATCCTGCTCCCCCTAGTTCACGCTGTTGGAGAGTCGGCAAATGAACCCCTATCGTCATTTGTTGCATTCAGCGATTTGCCTGAGGATCGCTTTCTGTTTTGGCATCTTGGAAAAAGACCCTTTCACCATCCCATACAAGAAGCATGTTTCTCCTCCTCCCTCTTCAGGCACCCTAATTCATGCTGGTGTCTTGTCTCAGCATGGGTTTGCTCCAGTATGGAGGAAATAAACCAGAAAAGTAGGGAGACGGATGCCACTGGGAAGCGAATTTCCAGTCATAACTCACCTGTCACCAGGACTCACTGGGCTTTTTTTTTTTTTTTTATCAGGCAGCAATTTGCATCCACCATTTAAAGTCCCAGGGTTTGCGTGCAGCAGGGTGGTTGCCAGCCACTTCTCGGTTCTGATGAACAATCTTCTAGATAGCTTATGTTTAAAAAGGGCAAATATGAGCAGAAGGAGAATATGGTCACTACCATCTCTTTATTTGTCTGGATTCCACATTGAACTGAGGAGTGGTGGTAAATATTAGGAATTGATAAGGGAAGGACAGGCTTTGAAATACTGCTTTGAATGTTCAACAACAGCTAACAGGCTGTGAAAAGACACTCAGCATCATGGATCATCAGGGAAACTACAAATCAAAACCATGATGAACTGCGACCTCATGCCTGTTAGAATTGCAATTATCAAAAAGTTGAAGTATAAGCATCAGCAAGGGTGTGGAGGGAAAAAAAAAACTTGTACTCTATTAGTGAGAAGGGAAAATTAATATAGCTACTATGGAAAAAATGCTGACTATTCCCCTAAAAATACAAATTAGAAGTACTATATGATCCAATAACCCCACATTTGAATTTTCATCCAAAAGAATGAAATCAATATCTGAAGGATCTGTCTGCATTCCAGTATTTACTGAAGCATAATTTACAATAGCCAAGACATAGAATATTGTTCAGATGCCAAAAAGAAGAAAATCTTGCCATTTATGACAATTGACTAATCTGAAAGTCATCATTATGCAAAGGGAAATATCTCATTTATATGTGACTCTCAAATAACCACACTTGCAGTAATGGACAACAGAATGTATGACAGGGAGTGGGTGCTGATGGGAGAAGGGGAAGGGGAATTTGTTCAACATACAGACTGTTATAGACTACTGGATTCTACAGACATATGTGCAGCATGGCATCTATAGTGAATAATGATGTATAAGGGAAGTTTTCTGTAAGTGCTTATCTGGCAGGGGAAAAGGTCACATGTACAAGCTGAAGGATGTTAATTATCGTGATTATGATAATCATTTACAATGCATATATTAAACACTGCATAGTACACCTTAAATGCTTATAATTTCTATTTGTCATTCATCTCTCAGGAAAGATGGACAAGGCAGAAAGGACTTTGGGAATATCCTGCTGCCCAGAGAAGTCTGTCAGACATGCTAGGCATGTAGACTGAAGATGGATGCTTCAACGACACAAAAGAACTTAGGGTGACTGTCCAGACAGCCAGCTGTTTCATTTCTTACATTTTTGGAAGTTATTATTTACTTAATATTATTTCCTTCTTGGGTCTCTGAGGAATTTGAAGATGAGATAGTTAATAGTTACAGTTTTCTAGTGACAGCTTTAGAAAATAAATTCATTTAAAAGTTAAAGTGTATAAGTTTAAGAGACATTGAAATATAGTTTTTAGTTAGCAATACAAGTTAGATACAAAGTAGTTTAGGTACAATCCTTTGAACTCACCAACATAGGATTAAATAATGAAATATTTTCTTTGAATCTGTCAATTGTTAACGCATTGGATATTCCTCGTGTAATTATTGTTTGTATATATTGTATATAATTATTGTACCTATTGTATATGGTTTTTCTTATGTTAGTTATAACTTTCTTTTTATTTTTGACACAAAAGGGGATATGTGATAATATGTTACATATTTAATAAAACTTGAAATTTCCAGAGACAGCACACAGTCAAAACCTAGGCAGACAGCTCAGAAATTTCTTGATCTTTGAGTACAAGAACAAATAGCTGGGATTCAATGACACACATCTTTAATCCCAGCACAGGGAAAGCCTGGGAGTGGTGACCTATGCCCTTAATCCCATAACTCTAGAGACCTCTAGAGATCTGTGTTTCTGTGAGCTCAAGGCTGACTACCAAATAGAGTAGTTCCTGTCTTTAATCCTAACCTGGATGGGATACAGCTGGTGAGAAGGGTATTTAGGAAACCAGGAGAGGAGAAGAGACCGGGAATGAGGCTCAGGAATCTGGAAGATAGCCAGGCGAGAACTGACTGAGGTGTTTCCTCTCTTTCTCTGATATTTGGCTCTGAGTGTCTTTCAGTACAATCCAAATCCATGCTATACTTCCCCATCTCCTTTTGCCTCAGCCTGGACCCCAGTCCATGAGCTGTCATGGGTCTGCTCTCCTCCTCAGTAATCCCAACCACGAAACTTCTTCACATATGTGTCTGGAGAGGGCTGTCTCCTAGGTGACTCTAGAATATGTCAAGTTGCTATAACCATCACAAGTGACTGTGTGCCCTGACACAGCGTTGGTGCTCTCTTGGGGGAGGGTAGCTTGCTAGTGTGAATCAAACATGCTTTCCCGTGACTTTACAAAAAATTAATACCCCATGTTCTCTTTGCATATTTTTCCAAAACAACATAAGCTGCTTTGAATAATTTTGTTTTAACATAGAAATTTGGGAAACAACAAATGTCAAGGAATTAGGATGAATCCAGCCTGTTCACATGAGGGAATATTAAGCAGTTGCAAAGAATAACAATGGTGACCTTTATTTTTACAGTATACTGCGCTGGGGTTCAGAGAAGTGTTTTAGGTGTAAGCTTTTGGGTGTGTGTGCACAAATGACCTCACACATGATCTTACCTGCAGGAAAATGCTTGATGAAAAACAAATACAAGCATGACTCAAGGCTTTCTTGAAAGGATGGAAATGCTAGCTATTCAGGTTTTTTGAATTTGTAGTGGTTTTTATATCTTGCAATGCAATATAGCTTTATCTTTATATATCTTTATTTTCTTTCTCCTCCCCCAAGTACTCCCAGGAGTTTGTTATTCTAGATCTGTCTCTGATGCTTTCTTCTTTAGATTGTTTTTAAAAGTCTAGTCAGGCATTGTGTTGCATACATTTAATCCTAGCAATCAGACAGAGACAGGTGGATCTATCTCTGAGTTCAAAGCCAGCTTGGTCTACTAGTGAGTTCCAGAGCATCCAGGGTTTTGTACAAAGAAAGAACCTGTCTCAAAACAAAACAGAATAAAAAGTGAACTTTCTACAATAAACAGGTCCTGATTTTTACCAGACCCATAAAACTTTTCAATACAAAATAAAATTATTTCTGCCCATGATTTTGAACCCTTCCAGTCAATTCAAGTACTAGGGACTTCACCTGTCAGCAGACTATAACAGAAAAGCATGTTGACTATCCCAGCAACCACCATGCAAAGCAGCCTCATTCACCGTGGCTCAGCTCATTTCTCTCAGCTTCTGCCATGCATGGGTGGCTGTACCAACCAATACCACCTGAGTTTAGAGCCTGGCTCTGTTAACTACTCAAGCAGGCTGTAGCCCCAAGCAAACTCCTCAGCCTCCCTGTGCCCAACTGTGCCTGCCTTCTTCACCACTAGTTGAAGCCAAAAACACAATGTTCCTCAAAAGCTCAGCGGCAGGGTTTAAATGTCAAGATCAGAACCCTCCTCAGGTAGGACCGCAGCTGCTGTTGGTACTGTCTGTAGACAGCCGGAGGATGGGAGGAGGCGGGGTCCTAAGCTCCACCTACCTCTATTTTCTGCTAGGGCGGGCCACTAAGCCCTCTGCTTTGTCTCTGAAGAGTTCTGGGAAAGGAAGTTCCATGTGAATCAGGTAGGCAAGACAGAACTATGGTAGAGCCGGAGTAAGTTTTGAACATAGGAAGATAAGCTGTTCCCAGGTAGTTACTGGTGCTATTGCAAGCCGTATCTATTCGATGACTCGCACTACGCCAGTACATATTTCCAGAGGCGAAGCTTCACCGGCACCTCACTTCCCAGCAGACTGTACTCTGCTGGAAGGGTCATTTTTCTAAAACAATTCTCATCAGTATCAGAAAGGAATATTGCTAGTCTCTGTCCAGCTTCATTATCTTCTATCCTGTTTAGCCACCAGGTTCCTCACTCTAAAACTCATTATAGCTTCTTAAACATAGGGAGTGTCTTTACTAGCAAGGTCCTATTTGTATCAAATACTAGTATGTTAAAAAAAAAAAAGAAAGAAAGAAAAAGAAAAAAAAAGAAGAAAGAAAGGAAGAAAAGAAAAAGAAGAAAGAAAGAAAGAAAAGAAAAATGTGTGCCTGTTGAACTCCCTTCCATTATCTTTTCAACGCCTAGCTAACTGTACTTCTGTTCTGTGCCATGGAGCTGGTTTCCCGTTTGCACTTCCTTGAACACGCATCTCCACAACAGGCCTCACCAGCAATTGCTAGCTATAAGCAGTGTCAGCGGGAACTGTTAGAGTTGCCTTTTGCATTTTTCTCTGTGTGACGGAACAGTGCTTATAAATGTTAGACTCAAGGTCATAAAGACCCAGATTTAAATACCTGCAGTGTGATATTTTCAGCTGTATTTCTAACCTATGAATCTGTATTTACTAAATTTATATACATATGTATTTCTTTTGTAATACAAGAGGTTGAATTTAGGTCTTTGCATGTTGGTTATACAAGCATTAAGCAATACCCCATCCTATGTGTGGTTTTTTTGTTTGTTTGTTTTTTTTTTTTTTTCCTGTTAGGAAGATCATAATGCCAGTCAATCTGATAGAAATGGGGATATAAGATAATGCTTGTAAGAACTTAGAAAAATGCTTCAACAAATGCTACTGTGGTGGTTTGAATGAGAAATACCCTGAAGAGGTTTGGGTGTTTGAATACTTGGTCCGCAGTTGGTAGCACTGTTTGGGGAAGGTTGTGCAACCTTAAGGCAATAGACCCTGCTGGAGGAAGTATGTCAGCTGGTGGGATTTGAGGGTTTATAGTCTCACCTCATTTTCTGTTCTCTCTCTCTCTCTCTCTCTCTCTCTCTCTCTCTCTCTCTCTCTCTCTCTCCTCCCCTCCCCCACCCCGTGTGCTGCTGAAATAAGATCAGCTGTGTTCCTGCTCCTGCTCCTACCCCATGCCTGTTTTCCAGGCCATGATGACAGGATGAATTGTAGTAGGATTGTGTTCAGGTACGTTGTTAATATTTGTCCCCCTTCCGATTTAATAAAAAGCTGATTGGCCAGTAGGCAGCCAGGAAGTGTGGGTGGGGCCACCAGACTAAGAAAACTCTGGGAACAGGAAGAATAAGGCAGAGAGGCACCAGCAGATGCAGAGGAAAGAAGACAACCATGTTGCTCTGAGAAAAGGTACCAAGCCACATGGCTAAACAAGATAAGATAGTGTAAGAATTAAGAGTTAGCAAGATATGTGCCTGGGCCATAGGCCAAACAGCATAAAATGAATATAAGCCTTTGTGGAATTATTTGGGGCTATGAGTGGGTCTGAACCTTAGGGCTAGGTCAGAAAGGCTACGCCAGAAACTTCATATTACAATGAACAGTGAGCCAAATAACTTTCTGAAGTTGCTTTTTTTATTTCTGGACAGCATTCCTCACTGAATAAAGCTCCCCAATTAGTTAGCCTGGCTGGCCAATGAGCTCTAGGGACCTGCCTGTCTCTGCCCACCCCCAAAACTGGAGTTATGTGTGCCATTGTACCTGGCTTTTCTATGGGTGCCGGGGTTCTGAACACAAGTCTACATGCTTGTACAGCAAGCTTTCTAGTCTTGATTTGTCTTGAACTACAAATAGAATTTCAATATATAATCCTTTCTCTGTCATATACATTATAGGTCATTCTCTATGGCTTGCTATTTTTCTCACTGTAATTTATTTGCCTATTTTATAATATAAATTTTTAGTTCTTTCTTAGTTAAGTTTGTCAGTTTTTCTCTTGAAAGGTTGGTAAATTTAGAAAGGTCTGGATTTTTTTTGAGAGTACAATGTTGTTTCTTATTTTGTCTTATCTTACATCTGCACATTTAACTTTAAAATTTTTAAATTTATCTTTATTTTTCCATATCTTGGCCAACATCAAGACCACTTGATTTCTAAACTGGACCTTGCATGTCTTTGAAGGATATAAAAGGGACCTCTTAGGCTAGAAAATGTATTAGTCAGTGTTCTCTGTGGAAAAAGAACTAATAGAATCTGCACGTATATGTCTACATATACATATACACACAAAGATATATACATATATACAGAGATTCTATGAGTTCTGTTTTATATATATAATATATATATGAGATTTATTAGAATGGCTTACAGGGTGTGGTCCAGCTAGTCCAATGATGGCTGTCTGCCAACAGAAAGTCCAAGAATCTAGTAGTTATTCAGTCCGAGAAGATGGATGTCTCAACTGGTCTTCAGTATACAGTGAAATTCTGAAGGAGTAGGCCCCAATGTCAGTGAAGCAATGAATTTGCCAGTGAGAGCAAGGGCAGGCAGGCAAAGATCAAAAGCTTTCTCTTCCATGTCCTTTATATAGGCTGCCACCAGAAGGTGTGGACCAGATTAAAGTTGGTCTCCCTACTTCAAATGATTTACTTAAAAAAAAAAAAAAAAAAAAAAAACTTCATAGGTGAGCCCAGCCACTTGGGTTTTAGTTAATTTCAGATATGTCACGTGAACAACCAAAAATAGGCATCACAGAGAAGTTGGTTCATTTAGTGTTTTATTATATCTCAGAACGTCACATGGATTCCTTGGGGCAGCTGTCCAAATGTAAACTAGGGATGTCAATTCAATCTGCTTCATACATAAGCAAGGTAGACCCCCCCCCCATCACACCCTGCTTTCCATCTAAAATGTGAGACATGATTCATGTTCGGCCAGAAAGACAAAAGCCCCGCTTCCCTCACGTGCTCTCTCAAGCAGCCATTGTGAGGAGGGTAGTGGCTGTTAAAGAAAAGCTTGCCAACATTTTATTTTGATTTGAAAGAACTTTTCAGAGCTTTATTTGTTCCAAGCACCCTTTAAATATTTTAAATACCATCCAGAGAAGTGTTTCAGGCACTATTTCAATATTGGTTATGTTTCCTATCCTTGAGGACAATGCCTTGCTTCAATAGGCATTACTGGCTCAGCAAGGCTGTGATGTTAAGGTCTTCAATCCCATTCTTTCTCTCCTTTGCTCTTTGCCTAAATATTGTAGCTGAACCCATTACTCACAAGATGAAACAATTAACATGTCCCTACATACACTTCAGGACAAACACAGCAGCTCCCAGCCATAGACTTTATTCTGATGTTTGCAGAGCCTGCCTACATAGGAGATAATCAGCCAACGCTTGCTAAATAAATTAGTGTGAGTGTGCATGGGGCCCAGAAAGGAAGAAGAGCTGTTAATCCTGTACTGAACACGGGGGAGGGCATGCTATAGAATTTTATAGGGAAACAGAGGTCTTCAAAAAATCACAGCTTTAATCATTGTTTAACTTATAGAGACTTTTCCATTGTGAGTTCTACAGTACATTAGAAAAAAAATAATGAAGTTGGAAAGTTTGTGAGCCACTGAATACTCTGTCACTTTTGGAGATACATGACACATGTTTGCACATGAGGAAGCCTCTGTTAGGGGCTGGGGAAATGACTCTGGGGTGGGTGCACTTGCTGCTAAGCCTGAAGACTTGAGTTTGGTTCTCAAGATCCACATGGTAAAATAAAATAACTGACTCCAACAAGTTCTTCTGTGACCTCCACATACACACTGTGGCAAGCGATTGCACTTATATACGAGAGAGAGAGAGAGAGAGAGAGAGAGAGAGAGAGAGAGAGCTAATTTCTGCAGCATGGAAACTGTTTTTTATTAATTAACTCTATATAAGGGTAGAAATAAGTTTTTTAATATTTCATTTTTCTTTTTGTATATATGTGTCTGTCTGCACGTGCATTTGTACATGTAGGTGCAGTACCAAAGGAAGCCAGAAGAGGGCATTGTACCCCGTGGAGCTGGAGTTAAAGGTGGTGAGCCACCCTACATGGGTGGTGAGAATTGAACTCAGGTCCTCTGAATAGTGTCTCTAAACCATTGAGCCATCTGTCCAGCCCCCCAAATTAAGTTATACTGTGATCACTTACATGTCCTAGGAACCTCTCAGAGGGCTTTTGCGTAGTTATTGAAAAAACAAAGGAATATGCTAATTACCTAATTTCAGTATAAAGTATTGTTCTAAAATGGTGAGATTTCAAACAGCAAATATTTATTATCTTACACTTTGTAAGCACAGCTTAGTTGGGACCTCTACTTCAGAATTCCATAGGCTTTAAGACAAGAGGGTTGTCGGGCTGTATGCTCTTCGAATCTCGTTTCAGGAGATCCATTTGAGAGGTCTGTTGGCTGGAGGCTTTGGTTTCTTGTTATAGGGACCATTTCCCAAGCAGATAACAACTTCCCCTTGTAGCAAAAGAATAATTAAAACACAGTTCCTTTGGTAATATATCTCTATTAAGAAAACAAATATGATTATGTGCCTAGCAGCACTCCATAAAAAGGTCAGAGGTCAGAGGTTAGCCCTTTGTGGTGAGTTCAAGTGTGTTTGGGGTCTGGACATTTTGACATAGACCTGCTACTGATGGCAGTGTAGATGTCAAATGGAGACTACAACTTTTGTTTGTTTGTTTGTTTGTGTCTTTGTGTAACAGCTTTGGCTGTCCTGGAACTTGATTTATAAACCAGGATGATCTCAAATTACCAGAAATCTACCTGCCTCTGCCTCTGAGTGTGGGGATTAAAGGCATGTGCCACCAGCACAGATGTCAAGTGGAAAGGAAGAGGAAGAATTTGGTCATTTCTGTGGCCTCCTGGTTGATTAGCATGAATTTTCTTTCATGTGCTTTTTGGTGAATCACTGATAACTACTTATATGTGGCTAAAAGAATAACAACACCAAGACTCTGAATTTGGAATGAGTGACATGAAATGCAGATCCAGTGAGCAAATATTCAGAGTGGGTATAATATTGCAGGTTTAGAGACACCAAGAAGATCACTCACACACACACACACACACACACACACACACACACACACACACACACACACACACACACGCACATGTCATTTGGAGGGCTTAGTAGAATTCGATGCCCCAGAACCCTAAGAGTCAAGTGGCCTGTTTAGTGAGTGAAGTGAGAGGGAGATAAAGTATGCATTGCATCAGAAACCTTAAGAGCTAATGTGCATATAGCCTGACACTGCTTTTCTTCCAGCTTCTGGGACTATGGAGCATCAAACTGAGTTGGAGTTTCAGGTCTTTGGCAACTCTGTGGACAGGCGAGATGATGGAAAACACAAGACGTGTGGAAAACAACCTCTGTCATCTAAGACATTGGAATACTGGGGCTGTATGCTACTACAGAATAACCCAGCCAGTACAGTAGTCCTGCAGTGAACATCAGCATTCAGTGCCTGAGAGTGGACGTTGGGTGCACTGGAGTGTGTAGGCAGTGGCAGCAGCTCCTCAGCCATGGCTTTGGTTGTGATTTGCTGGGTCACCTCTCTTGATTCCTAAGTTACAAAGTTGGCTGGAGCTCTATCCTGCCAGTAAATCCCTTTCATGCTGAAGTCACACAAGATAGACTCACAACCCCCACACCCTCCTAATATTAATTCTGTTTTATCCAATAGGAATCTATTGATCCCAGTATGCTCATTACACTCCTAACCACAGGCGGTTCAGTCATGTTTAATATTGGAACTCAATAATGAATAAGAGATACTCCTAATCTCAAGTAATTTGCAATCTCATTAGACAAATGATATGCATACAAATGAAGCTGGTACCAAAAATTAAAATAAACATACAACAGTGAAGGGACATGTGTGTTCTTCACCTAGCAGCTTTCAGAAGGAAAAAAAACCATGTAGATAAAAACGGGAGTAATATATTTTGATTTCTTTGTGCTCCTCTTCACTCATCAAAGTCAAAGTCTTGGTCTGAATGATACCTTCTCAGCACAGTAATGTTGTATAATGTTTCTGGCCTGGTCTTTCCAGTCTAGGCCAGAGGTTTGGACCCACTCTCAGCCCCACTGCCGTTTAGGCCCAAATAATCACACAGACGCTTGTATTATTTTTACACTGATCAGCCTAGGTCCCAGGCATATAACTTGCTAGCTCTCTAGTCTTAAACTAACCCATCTTTCTTATCCTGTTCAGTCATACAGCTCAATAACTTTTCTCAGCAGCATTTTCTCTGTGTCTCCTGGCAGCTCCGGTGACTCTATGGCATCTGTGTCTGTTCTGAGATGTTCCCAGAGTTTTCTTAGTCTGGTAGGTCCACCTACACTTCCTGTCTGCCTTCAGTCAATCAGATATTTTATTAAACCTGTAGGTGGGACAATTATTTAAAATGTAATCCCACTACACAGTAATATGTATCAGTGCCAGGAACACAATAAACACTAATTACTTGAATGTGATCATGGGCGTTGTAGGCTTTGGACTCAAGGTTTTGGCCTTATCCTTAGCGCCTTGCAATTTCTGTAATTCTGCAAATGGACGCTTATAAATCCCTTGCTGCAGAATTCCATCATTCATAGTTTCACAGGCAGGACTGAGGACATGGACAGGTATTATGTCATTAACCTACAGGAAGCATGGAGGCATGTAACCAACAGAACATATAGGTATCTGGCATGCACAAGTTCCCCAGAATCCACTTCACCTGGTCTAGTTCTTCCAATGGAAAGCATTGCCTGGCATGACCCATCAGCTGCATACATTGCTATTTGCTGAGAACTGGTCATGAGGCACCTGAACCTTGTAGAAGTGAAGTTCAGGGAATTGAGTCTGTATCACAGAGGAAGGCCAGCCTGGCCATTGCTAAATTCTAGCAGTCCTATCCTTTGTGCCTTTCTATAATCCTGAATTTCCATAATCCTGAGAGTCCAGAATCCCACCTCTACACTTCTTGCTGAGAACAAAACCAGAGACCAGATATGGCTGATGCTGTAAGTCAACTGCCCTGGGTCCTTTTGTTTTCTCTACTGAGAGATTTTGAGATTCTTAAGAGTGGAATGGCACTCTTAGGATCTATTTCCTAATGTCCCCTGGGACTGGGTGGCCGTGGTGGCTAAAGATACTTGAGCAGAATATTGGAGCATGAGTAGAGAGTTGTTCTTACTCTGCACCTCTGTCTTCTCAGACCCTCCCTCCTTTTAGGAGGATCTAGATCGCAACTGAAAGGCCAGGGGTGAAGTGAACCTCCTGTGCGTACAGGAGCTCCTGGAGAGAAAGAGAAACATCCATTGGAAAGCTGGAGGAGCCAGGACCCTGGTGACACTGGGAAGCCACTGCACCTGCCCCCAGTAAGCCACTGCTGTTTAGCCTTTCAGTTTTATGGGAAATTCTAAACATTTTGAGTAATATTGGTCTAATCAGACTCTCCTATGAGCAAGGCATTATTCCACATAGTGAGGAAAAGTAAATTACTTTGGAGGTAGGAGGAGAGAAATGATAGAGTAAATGTATATTGTATTACTGAAATGGAGAAGCATAATCCAAGGGGGTGGGGTGCGATGTAAATGCAGGCATCGGGAACATCTTCTGAAGCCAAGACCATGGGGAAGATGTGTAAAGAGGAAAAGGGATGAGGGATTGATCTCATGTGGCAAAGTAAGGAAGGGTCTGAAAGATGGCAGTGGGGAATGAGGAAGGAAGAATCATGTCAGCTAGGGGTCAGCAGGCTTCTGTAATAAGACAGTAGTCAATATTTTAGGTTGTAAGAGACATGTTCTGGGCTGTTACAGCTGCCCAGACAGCTAGAGAGGAGACCTGGGTCATGTATGTACAAATGAGTATGGCTATGTTCCCAGATTTTATTACAAAGCAGGTTGGCAGACAGGGGGACTTGACTGACCATAGTTTGGAGATGTACTATGGTTTGGATATTGAGCCCCGGTGTGCCAATATTGAAAGGTGGCATGGAACCCTTAATAAGCTTAGTGCAAGGTAATCACAGAGGATACTGCCATCAGGAGAAAGAAATGTAGGTCTAGTGGGTACCAGTTAGTATTCAAGAGAAAGTTGTTACAAACGAGCAAGCCTGGCCCCTCCCTAGTTCCTCTGGTTTCTTGTCCTGCCACATGATCCTTCTACACACAGTTCTCACCATGATGCCAGAAAGGCCCTCACAAGAACCAGTGCCATGCTGTTTATGTTTTTAGATTGAGCTAAATAACCTCTTTTCCTTAAGTTACCCAGAATTGGGTATTTTTGTCATGGCAACATAAAATGGACTAAGACACATGTCTTTTAGATAAGTATAAAGGCTTTGGCATTTTCTAGAAGTAATTGGCTTTGGGAAGACTTTGATAGTGACATAATAGCAATTGCATCTTAATAGGGTCACTTTGGATGGATATATATATATATATATATATATATATATATATAGAAAAGAGAATAGAAAATAAAGAATGGAACCTGGGACAATACTGAAAAACAACAGGGAAGAAATTTAAGAAGCTACTATAAAACCCAAGGTCATCACACAAAATATCCCATTAAATTCCAACTGTTTCAAGAATATGACATTGCTACTCAAATGATTTATTCAATCAGGACAGCTCATGCATAGTTAATGCTAGCTATTTCCCTTCAAAAAGAATATGGAGTATTTAGCAACCCAATACACCAAGCAGAACATAGCACCCAACTGATACTATGTGTTTGAGGGGGGTATGTTAGATAGTCACTTGCAATTGATTAAATTGGGACCTATACAGGACACCAACACACACACACACACACACACACACACACACACACACACACACACAGAGAGAGAGAGAGAGAGAGAGAGAGAGAGAGAGAGAGAGAGAGAGAGAAGAAGAAGAAGAAGAAGAAGAAGAAGAAGAAGAAGAAGAAGAAGAAGCAGCCCAGCCCCAAGTGCAAGTAATTAACTGGAAGAATAATATCTGAATGGGGTCATTTTGATGGCTTCACAATAGTGCAAACTCATCACCAATGCTGAGATTTAGACAACAGTGGAGGAGTTAATTTTCTCCCTTCTCCAGCAAAGATTATAGGAATCCTAGGCTCAATAAAGAGCTTTTACAGAGAGCAACCATGTCTACTACAGGGAGAGCCAAGATGGAGATGCTTCATGCACATCTTCTAGGGAACCTTGTTGAGGGGTGATGAGAACAAGATTGACAGATCCCAATGTCACCTTCCCATCATGGTCCCTCAGAGAAAGGTCCTCCAGGTGGATGGAGCTTGAACCTGGCCCATGATGAACTGTTATTGGTGCTAATCATGAGGTTAGAACTCCCCAGTGTCCATGTGGTGTCCATGAGGAAAAGCCTCTCAGCTGCTGTTTTTCAGGGAATGTAACAGTTCTGTGGAGGGGTACAGCCCCTCTCCTGTGCTCTAAAACACATTGGTAGAGTACATGGTGTGCTTCTAGGATGCCACTGAGGGTGACTGAAAACCTGACAATTCTAAGAACCTGGGGCAAATAAATTGGAGAAGATACGCTCTCAGCTTTGGTCATGTGGTCATCCACATTCCTGGAAAGAAACCAGTAATCACATCAAAACCACTCTAGACGGTCCAGGTTGGGATCCCTGCAGAAAACAATGAGAACCTCACTGGGGACCAAGTACGGGCACCAAACCACAGGGATCCTCAGCACTTGAAACACTTCGGCCTGAGCTAACATAATATTTGAACCCTCAAATTGGTCTCTTTGTGGCTATCAACTAATAATAGCCCATGACGTATACTGATCACATTTTTTTATAGCAGACACTGCTTCAGGATGCCATGGAGAATTTCATTTCATCAACCAAATTTGTTCTAGAATGATCATCCCCAGTTACAGCTGAGGAAATCGGGACCCAGGAAAGTTGAGTAAATTGATACCCGTACAGAGTTGTGAAATTATGAAGCCAGAATAAAATCCCAGTATTTTGAGTCTGGAGCCAGCCTTTTCTGTTTTCTGGCATAATTTTCTTCTTCTTCTTCTTCTTCTTCTTCTTCTTCTTCTTCTTCTTCTTCTTCTTCTTCTTCTTCTTCAAGACTCTGGTAATTCCCCAATTTTTTACAAAATAAAAGGACAGGCACCATTTGAAGCTCTGTGAATCATCTCTGTTGCAACTACTCTACTCTGCTACGGGTGTACAAAGTGGACAGTACAAAGTGTGGCAGAGTAGCAATGCTCCAATAACATTGTACTTATAAGAACATCCAGTTGGCTGAGAGTGTGGCTCATCTGCAAGAATTCTGGCCCTGTATATATGAAGTGTTGAGTTTGATCTCCAGCACCAGGTAAATCAGACATGATGCACCACTGTAACCCTGGCCCTGGGGAGCTGGAGGCAGGATAAGAAGGCTAAGGTCATCTTTGGGTACATGGTGAATTTGAGGCTGTCCTGTGTGAAACCCCATCTCAAAACAAAGCCAAGACAAATGAAATAAAATAAACAGGAGGTGAATCTGACTTGGCCTGCACACCATTGTTTGCTGGCCTTCCATGCTAGCATCACTTACCTGCTCTTTATCTGCACCTCCCAACTGCTTCCATCATAGCTTCTACTACAGCATTCATGCCAAGTGAGATTCAGACTCCAGGTGATCCCAGTTACTTGGTGAGAGTAATGTAGGATCAATGACACTGAAGCATCACCTTCATCAATTCACTTTGACCAGTTCGTTCTCAATGCTGGATAGAATCTTAGCAATGGGCTACTTAGCATCATCTCTATCTGCATATAGATAGAGGCATGTGTATTGATGGTGACATACGTATCTGTGCATGTATGTATTAATTATGATTAACTTTGTCACCTGGATCAGATCCAGACATACCTAGGAGACTATAAAAGCATATGTCTGTGAGGGAGTTTTTAGAGACAATGAGATCATGAGTGTTTTAAACTATTGCTGGGTTTAAACTGATAGATTCTTGGGAGGTGGTGGTTCTGCAGAAGCTGGGTGTCTCTGAAAACAGTCTTGGCCTTCACCCCTTCTGTGACTCCTTTTTGCTTCCTGTTTCCCACATAGAAAACACCTCTGCTCCACTCCACCCTCCTCTGTGAGGTTTCTGCTTTACAACAGGCCTAAAATCAATGGAAGCAGCCAGCCATGGACCGAGACCTGTCTCAGGTATTTGTAACAGCAATGATAAAAGTAACAAGCCTGCATTAAAATCTCATAAGGAAATGATTTCATTAATGTGTCACTCTGTGGTTTTCCCTCATATTGGGTGGTACTGAAATGGGTGGATTTCAGAGATCTGGCCATATTGGAGCTTGCATATAGGGAGATGTGTAAATAAGATCCTGTGGGGTACTTACGGATTCATAGTCAGCTGTGTATGGCTAAGCTATTGTTTGCCGACATAGAGGAGGAGGATGGGGAAGGAAGAGGAGGTCTTCAAATAAAGAGTCAGACTAGGGGTATGGAGCTTCCCAGGTAAAGGGATGTGAATATGCCAAGTACTGAGACAGTGTTTGGCCAGTGTGGCTGGAGCATACAGCGAGATAGGGAGGGATTCACGCTGAGCTTGGAGCAGATGTCTGGGACCAGGTATGGATAGCTTTGCAGTGATTTTACTCTGGACGCCACTAACCTTCAAAAGTATTGCTTTCTTTTTTAAAAAAACATTATTAGTCATTTGTTTATATGTGCATGATGTGTGTATATTCATATGTGTGTATGATGTATGTGTGTGTGAGAGTGTATGTGTGTACACATGTGTGTGTACATGTTCTTAACACGTGGAAGTTAGAGTCAGTTCTCTTCATCTACTGGAGGATTCAAAATCAAACTCAGGTTTTCAGGCTTGCTTGGTAAGTGATTTTATGCAGCAATAAATTGGTAGATAGGGAAAGTTTCCATTTGGTTGTTTTCTTAAGAATTGGAGCAATTGCAGTCTTGGATCATCTTCTCCCTTCTCTACATCCAAAGCCTTTTCCACATGGCTTTCCCACTTCTGTCAGTCCTGAGGTTCACCTGGAGTCTGGGCTTGGCGTGTGACTGACTTTAACCAAAGGTCCACCAGGAACGGGATGCACGTGAGACTCGATGAGGGACTTTCCTGCTTCTACTCATTTCACATTACCTCAAACCTCTCCTGCCTCAGTCGCAAAAAGGCATCCTCTAGAATGCAGAGCCAGTCATCTCATTCAAGGGCGTCATGGCTCCCAGTAGCCAGTGATGTCATCTGTGAGTGAGCCTGGCCAGCTCAACAGAGCCTCTTAGCTGAAGTCCAGCTGACCACAGCCATGTGAGTGAGCCCAGCTCAGCCCAGAGTAGCTGAACCAGGCAGGCTGGCAAGCTAAATATTTATAGTGGTATGTCATTGAGGTTTCATGGTTGGTTATTACACACAATGTAGATAACTGATTTGTGTCTCAAACTCAAATTGTTCAAATCTAAACTCTTCTAGCTTCAGAATCAAAAAGCCCAGATATTGTTTGGGATACACTAGTTCCTTTAGTATGGACTCTACAGACACATCTGCTCTTTATCATCTGTCAGTATTTTGTGTCTTAGTTAGGGTTACTATTGCTGTGATGAAACATGATGACCAAAAGGAACATGGGAGGAAAGGGCTTATTTTGCTCATAGTTCTTTATAACAGTTTATCATCCAAAGCAGAAGGGGCATGAACTCAGACTGGGCAGGAGCCTGGAGGCAGGAGCTGATGTAGAGGCCATGGAGAGGTGCTGCTTACTGGCAGGGTCCCCATGGCTTGCTCTACCTACTTTCTTTTAAAACCCAGGACCACCAGTCCAGAAAATGGCAACAACCACAATGTTCTGGGCCCTCCTCCATCAATCAGTAATTAAGAAAATGCCCTACAGGCTTGCCTACAGCCCAGTCTTATGGAGGCATTTTCTCAACCAAGGCTCCCTCCTCTCAGATGACTGTAGCTTATGTCCAGTTGACATACAGTCAGTCAGCAGATTTTGTCTGCTATGTATCTGCTATTTATTATCTATATCAAAACTCTCTCTGTGTGTGTGTGTGTGTGTGTGTGTGTGTGTGTGTACACATGGATCTATGTTAGCTGCCTCGTTACTCTCCTCATCTTTTGAGATAAGTTCACTCACTTGTAGCTTTCAATTTGGCTAGACTGTGAGACTATCTGTTTCGTGGACCTGCCTGTCTCTCCAGCCCCAGGGTGACAGCTACTCACTGCTGTGCCCAGTTTTTTATTTGAGTGCTGGGAAGAAAACGCAGGTCCTTGTATTAGGCAGCAAACATTTTCCCAATTGAGCCACCTCCCCAGGCCTCACTGTGTCGATATTTATCCAAGCGATGCCCTCTCTGAACCCTAGATTCTTTATTTGTAGACCATGTCTACCCAGCAGGGGTTATTAGAAGTATGAAATCAGGAAACACTTGGCCAATGTTAAGCCTTCTCTGCAGTGTCTACTGATAATCATCAACCTTTGCATGTCCAGAGAACACAGCCTAACAGCAAAGGAAATTAAACCATCTCCTAACAGCATACCTTAGGAGACAGATACAAGAACAGGCCTAGGGGTTGCATTCCTGCTGGCAAGCTTGATCTGTCACAGAGGACGGCCTTTTACCTGGAACAGAATGTGTTAGTTGTAAATCATTGTTCAGGTGATAGATTGAAAAGGAAAGCCAGAAGCTAAGAAATTGTCTGGCCAGTGTCATCTGTGGGCCAGAGGGCCAGCACCCTTTATCCAGTATAAAGAAGCATTGCCCATGAAGTATCCTAATTGTCAGACTGAGTCCCTAGGCTGGCCGTACTCATTCAAGTGGATCCTGGTGAATTGGGCTGATTCATGCTAGTCAGGTTGGGGTGATGGCTCCTCTTGTATCCTGGGAGGCTCTGCCTGGTGTTGTGTTATGATATTGAGTTTTCTCGGTGTGGCTGGTAGATGGTGATAGATGCTGATGGATGAAGACAGACCTCATGCCCCATGTGCATATGGTGGGTGGTGGTGGCATGGCAGGAGACACTAAGATTGAATCTGTGTAGGAAGACTTTATTATTATGAAGAGAGGGAGAAGACATGGAGAGGAAGAGAGAGAGAGAGAGAGAGAATAGAGAGGGAGGGAATGAGGTGCACCCTTTAGCAGAATGGTGGGGGGGGACCTTGGTGGGGGAAACCCAGCCAATTGCCATTGGCCAAGTGTGGCTTTAGGGGCTAGAGAATCCTAACACCTTGGCTTCCTGTCTTGACTCACAAAGCCCCACCCTACACTGCATCCCCAGAACACACAGGTGGTCCGAAGTTCCTCCCCCATCTGCCACGTCTGCCCTGGTTCTCCACTCACATTCACAGCATTGGCATCCACATTGTTTCCTGGCTCTCCAGTTATCCCAGTCCCATAAATAACTTTCAGTTTTAAAAATCTGACAACCAGGTCAGCTTTTAACAACAGAGCTCCCAATCCGTACTCTCTGGGGTGGAGGGGGTTGTTATGCTCTGTTTGTGTGGAAATGTGGCCTAACTGACTTCCTGGATACTAACAGTCATGAAAAGTACATCATTTCAGTTAGCAGGGTAAGTTAATGTCTGTGACAAGTCAAACACAAGGTCCCAGGGGTTTAACCCAACCAGAGTTTGCTTCTTGTTCAAGTCCCAAGCTCAAGTAATCTGGGGAGGAACAGGAGCTTTGTTCCATGTGGTCAGTCACATAGGGACTCAGGATCTACCAACATCCTCTAGGACCCCAGGATTCCTGTCTGCAGGTGGCAAATGAGGAAAAAAATGGCAAAATCACCCACTGAAGGAAGAACTTTACCAACCAGGACTGAATGAAACATCACTTCTGCTGAGTTCAAAGGACAAGCCAGTCATGTGGCCATACCTACTGTGGATACAGGCAGCCATGCCCTGAGGGAGAGGAGCGCTCTGCCTTGGTGAACTCCAGCAACCTCTGCCATGAGGTGCTTTCTGTGTTTAGATGGAGGAAGAGAGGTCCAGAGAAATCATGTCATTTACCTAACGTCACATTCTGCTCATGGGCAACTCTAGGCCTCAGACCTACCTCCCATCTCATCCCCCACCCAGACTAGACTGGCTTCTAAACTGTAATCCTCCTGCCTCAGCACCCCCTGAGTCCTGCACTTATAGGTGTATTACACACTTACTTCTTTCCACATCAACATATTATTAATGGGACCACTCCCACTTGCATGTGGAGAATTCTTGTTGGTATAGCCACATAGGACTTATGTGCTTGATGAGAGTTCTTAATGCTTGAATCTTTTAACTTCTCTAAAGAGGATACTACTACTTGTTGTAGAAGAGAAAAGGGCAGGAGCAGGCCTTGTAATATTGTTCTTTGAGATGGAGTCTCTACTTGAATCAGGGACTAGCATTTCTCAGCTAAGTTGGAATCCAGATAGGCACAATAATCCTCCTGTCTCTGCTTCCCTTTTTAGAGCTCCGCTTATAGGTTTTTGGAGTGCCCAGTTTGTTATGTGGGTGCTGAGATCTAAAAAATCTGATTCTCATAATCATGTAACAAAAACTCTTAACCTCTGAGCTACCTCTCCACCTCCTGAGCTCTTGTATTCCTTAGACATTGTGTATCAGTCAGTTAATGCTGCATGATAAAAAGTCTTTAAAGTCAGTAATTTACAATAACAATTATAACTAGCATGCCCACAGGTTTACTGGGTTTTGATTGATCTAGAGAGTATGCAAGCATCACAGTATATCTGAGAACCTACATAATTCAAACATCATTGCTAATTCAACTTCACTGACTCTAACTCCAAGCTGTTCTCATGTTTATGAAAAAGGCACAAGGAACAGCAGAAGGCAAGCCTCTTAAAGTCTAGTCTTGGAATTGGCATACAATCCTCTGTCTATTGCTAAAGTAGGCCACACAGTTCAATCTCCAGGGGCTGATAAAGCATGCTCTGCTCCTCATAGGAGCAACTGAAAAAAAATCACACATGTAGAGTAAAGGTACAAATATGACAACATTTTCGAGCAATGCTGCAGCATATCACATGGCTGCATCTCCATTAGCCAGCAAGCAGATTGCACTGCACATCACGGCTGTAAATTAGTGTCATTTGAATGAATGTATAGGATATGCTAAGTCAATTAACCTCACTGGGCCGCAAAAGAGAAAATCACTGGTGGGTTAGATGGACTAATGGAGCAGGGTAATATGTGAAGAGATTGATTGTGTTGGTTCTTTCCTTTCCTGCAGCAGGGAGGATGGGTGAGGCTTGTGTGGAGCCTCCACAGGGAGGGGCAGGGGCATCAAGATGCTGGGGGGGGCGGGATGTCTCCTGACATAGCTGAAGGTACACACACACACACACACACGTGTGCACACAGTACATACACATCACATACACATCACACACGCATATCATATCACACACATTCACGCTACACATGCCACACACGCTCACACCGTGAGTACACATCTCACAGAGTTCTTGTTCTGACAACAATGTAATAGAGCTTCAGGAAGGATGACAGCTACACTGTACGATGCAGAAAGACCCTGTACTCTTCTGGAACTAATCATGAACCCTGTGATTGACTCCAGAGAGTTCTGGACTTGAAGAATCATTTCTAACTCAGCCACCCTATCTAAGCATCCCAGATTCTAAGACTTCAGGCATTCAAGAGTTTCGATAAGGCTTGAGATTAAAATTCTCATTTTGGTGGAAATCATAGTGTCATAATTGGACAGATTTAAAGGAAATATTACATTGGTGAATAGTCATTCACATTCATTAAACTCAAAGTATAGGCTAGAAAATTTTAAGCTGAAGCTTTTTAATACAACAATAGTATTTAAATAGGCTGAGGACGTTTGTTACCATTTGTATACGAAATCTTGTCAATGCAAAGCCCTGTGCATTACATTAGGGGAGAGGATTTTATAACAAAACAGAGAACCTTTCCCTCCATCTTCCAGGCGTTGAGGGCTCTTTGTAAAACCCACGCAATCTGAGATTGTGAAGTTGAATTAGAAATAATGTTTAAATTATGCAGGTTCCCAGCTGTGCTTCGATGTTTGCACACTTTCTAGGAAATGACTAATTATAATTAGTGCTTAAATACAAAAGAGGTGCTGTCAGCAAGTGAGGGGAGGCTTGGCTATTTTCATCCTCTTACCCTGGAGCTGCTGGCTAAAAAGCAGGAAGGAAATGGATGCTGATGCCTGCACTCCAGGTGAGAAGATGGATTTAGATGTCCCTGGGTCATGGAAGGACACTAGAGTCCCAGCACTAAACATCTAATGTCTCTGGAGGAGGCTTGCACTGAGCCCACTCCAAAGCTGGGCTGCCCAGTTCTGTCTCTTGCTGCCTGTGGGAGGTCACTTAGCTTCTCCAAAGGCTTGGTTTCCTGAATTACAAAGCAGAGCCAACCATGACTGTGCAGAATGTCAAATTTTCTCATATTTTCTCCCAAACAATAGCCACCTCTTATTTTGAAAATGTCATACATATATACAATGTAACTTGTTTTTATTGATCTTCAATTCCCTCCCTTTTGCTACCCCACCCCCTACACAGCTCCCATCTCCTTCCCAGCCTTATGTCTTCTTTTGAAAAAAATAACACACGAAGTCCAATTGGGGCTACCTATATGTGTATGGGTCATCCACTGGGGTATGAGCAACTTACCAATGGTGACTTTCCACTCTCCCCAGAAAAAAACGACTTCTTCTTCAGGCAGTGGAGCCACTGGGAGTGCCTCCCCTACTCCATGCTGAGAGTTTTAATTCTCTTGATCTTGTGGAAGTCTTTTGTGGGGTAGCCACAGGTACTGTGAATTCATCTATGCGACAGCCACATTGTTTCCAGAGACAATTGTCCTCCCTATCCCCTGGCTTTAAATTCTTTCCAACCCCTGTTCCATTATGTTCCCTGAACCTTGAAAAGGGTGGGATGGAAAAGTAATATAGCTATTCCATCTACTGGTGAATACTCGGAGTTGCTCGTTCTCAGCATTTTTTGAGTTCTTATGAGGTGCCAATCATTGGGCTGGACCCTGTGATCTGGAAGGTACCGTAGAAGGGCAAAACCTTCCCTTCAGTTTCCTTCTGGCTTCTTTGGCTGTTTTATCATATTGTTTTACCACCTAACCACTCAACAGCCTTTCACCATGAAAGAGGAGACCCAGGTCTTGTTCACTGTTAATTGTTCCACCCTCAGTGGTTCTCTGCTTGTCTGGACATTGCAGACATTAGATAGACATTTGGAGACGAAAAAAGAGATGCTTTGACTTGTATTGGCTGGCAGTGATGTAAATGCATTAGTGTTGCCTCATCTGCATCATAAACTCTTTGAAGATAGGAAGAGCCTGACATTTCTTCTGGCATTTACTAAGGTGCCGGGCAATTCTGAGCATGTAATTACTCCTGTGCTCCCATGAATAATTATTGAGCCCCTCCCATAAATAAGGTGCAAGGCCATAGCACTGAACAACACACTGTTTCTTGGGACTGACATGGGGAAAGGTACCACGGATTGTTAATGAAGCATCAACCCAGTCAGTACTGGAGCACAGTGAAATGGAAAATAGGGGAAAGCAAGTTACTCCCACTCCCCACGGCGGCCTCTTCTCAGAATCCAGGTTTAACTTGGAGGCTATAGCCTCACCTCCTAGTGATTTCTATAAGGCACTTGAGTTGGATTAACTGTTCTGATCTTCCTGGTTCCCTAACAGTCATCAATCTGGGTAGTCATGTGACCCAGTCTAACCATAGGCTACAGGGGTCTGCCAGTGGGCTTCTGGGAATAAATTTTCTGCCCGTTAAAATAGAAAACTGTTTATGAGAGAAAGAAGTCCACTTGCCCTGCCCTTACTGCTTGGATGTGGTCATATGAAAATATGATACTGTTGTGAAAGCCATCTTGTAACAGTAAGGAAGCATAGAGTTGGCACTGTTGGGCTGTATGTATCTGAGTTGGCGAGTGTTAAAATCTAAAGAACAATTACCTTACTTTCCTCTTTGTTTTTGTTTCATTTTGATTTGTTTTTGTTTTTCAAGACAAGGTCTCACTATGTAGCTTTGGCTTACTGGAGCCATGTACATCAGGCTGGCCCCAAACCCACAGATATCTGCCTGCCTCTGCCTCCTGACTGCTGAGGTTAAAGGTGTGTGCTATAGTGGAATTACGTTGGTAATGTAAATATTTGTCCTATCTATGGGTTTAATAAAAGCTGATTGGCCAAAGGCAAACAGGAAGTGTGGGCAGGGCTACCAGGCTAAGAAAACTCAGGAACATCTCAGAGCAGACACAGATGCCAGACACAGAGACAGACAGATGTCAGAGAGCCACCAGAGAGAGCTGTCACAGACACAGAGGAAAGAAGCTGAAATGCTGCTCTGAGAAAAGGTACCCAGCTGAACAAGATGGGTTGAGTTCAGATGAAGGAGCTAGCAAGTTATATGCCTGGGCCCAGGTCAATCAGCATAAAATTAATGTAAGCATTTGTGTGATTCTGTGACTCTGTGGGACTGCAAAACTGCGGGTCTGCGGAGCCAAACCTCGAGACTAGGCCTGGAAAATCCAGTGCCAGAACCATTTACAGCAGTGCGCCACCAAGCTGGCTTCCTCTGTGTCTTAAACGGCTGAGAAAGCAGATAATGAAGACGGGTAAAGGGTAAGCTCTCATCATGGGCATGCCCGTAGTCTCAGGGTGGTCCAAGCTTCACTTTAGGCAGCGTCAACACTAGTTATGGACAGCATCTTGAATAGTGAAGTGCACTATGGGATATTTTCCAGAGGAGTCTCCCCAGTTTCCCAAACAAATAAGCTGTCCTTCTTCCTCAGGATGGACTGAGTAAAGAAAAGAGAAGAGACCACAGTTAACAGGAAGAAGTATCACAAATGAACACGGCACCCCCTCTCGTCAGCACCACAGGAGTGACCTACATGTTCCTAACCTTAGGATCGCCTTCAAAACTCTTGCTACACAAGGCTCCGAAATCCCTATTATTAAAGCTACCGTTTGTCAGGCCTGTTGGTCGCTGTGACCAAAAGAGCCTCACTGGTTACGCATCAGAGGGAAAGAGCAAAGGATATTGGGAAGAGCCATGCCACAGGGAACTTAGTTTGACTTGGAAAGGGAAGCATCTCTAATTTCATCCCACTTTACCTGACCCACAAGGATAAAAGAAAAGGGATTCAAAGACAAAGGAAACACATGTGAGAAGATCCAGAGACATCAAAGAAAGGCCAGTGTGGCTGAAGTGGGCTCTGTGGGGAGTTCGTAAGATTTAATGCTGGTGCTGAATCTGAGCTTTATAGATGTGATGGAGCAGTGGGGTTCTTGGGGAATAAACAATGAGAAGAAGTGTTGTAAACAAGGAGGGACCAGCATGTGTGAGAAAAAGGGAAAAATTGAACTAGTAGTAGACAGATAGACTGGACAGCAACTGGCCCTTAAGGGGACTTCTGGGTTTAGAAAAGCCCTTAAGAGCTGTTGCAAGATAGGTCAAAATTGCAGAAACATTGTATTCCCACATAGAACCATCACAGCAGGTAGGCTTCCTAGAATGGATGGTACTCCATCAAGATCACTTTGATCCATATTTTGAGCATTGTTTCTTGTGCCTTGTAGAACATGAGCAGCCATCTTTGGTCCCTTTATACCAATAGCATCATTTCCTTTCACTGTAACAATCAAAAGTTTCTCTACATGTCTTCTGTGGTCAAAAAATAACAGCTTTAACTTGAGATGTCTGAAATTTCTTAAAGACAAAACACATCATATAAAAAGGCACATACTGGGGGCTAGAGAGATGGCTCAGTGGTTAAGAGCACCGTCTGCTCTTCCAGAGGACCCAGGTTCGATTCCCAGCACCCACATGGCAGCTAACAACTGTCTGTAGTTCCAGTTCCAGGCAAACACCAAGGCAAATAAATAAATAAAGTTAAAAAAAAAAAAGGCACATACTTTGGATGAAATATTTAAACCCCCTGGATTTCTGTTTGGGCCAGGGTGGAGACAGAGTTCTGATGAATGCCTGGTAATGGCAGAGAAGGTGGGAAGATGGATGAGACACTGAGACCTGTGTACCTTGCAGATTTGCACAGGTATAGATGCAGCAGCTACCTCTCTTCTCCCTTCCTCACCATCTAACTGTTGACTTGCACCTGTTTAGTTTTATGAATGAAATCAAGATCATAGTCGGCATGTCTTCCCATCTTCTTCTGATACAAGCTCATTGCCTTCCTTTCTGATCTTTTCTTTGGAGCTTTTTGCCAAAGCTAACCCAGATACTGCCTTCTTTAAGAATTCTCCACACAATTTTTGACTCTTTGGATTAGGCCTAGAGAATGATCTCTGGGTCTGAATTAATGTACATCATGTTAACCCTTGATCCAGTGAAGGATTAACCATGGCTCAGTCATTGTTTTATCTTCTGAATCTTTACCCTGTGGCTGGATACAGCTCTCAGAATTAAAAGCCTGAGAGCAGAGACACCTGGACATAGGATCCTGGGTCCTGTAGGTGATGTCAAATGAGAATTTTAGGGACACTATAGTTTCTTCCATAAACAATAACAAGCCACTTTTTCATGGATTTGACCAAGAATGTTTCATAAGCCAGCCTCTGGAGTCACTATGGCCCACAAGCAGGACTGGTAGGCAGGCCAATTTCTCTTGGTCATAATGATCGAGTGACCATGTGGCTTCAGATGCAATAATTATGTTCAGAGCCTTTTTTTTTTCCTCCACACATTTGATATCTCTTGTGACAGAGGTCTAGAGACCTGCCTATGGATCTTAATCATGCCTGGCCAAATATTCCATGTGTTTCTCTTCATCTCAGGCCCTTTTGTTTTGAATTTTCTAAAAGAGGTCAAGGGCTGGAAAGATGAATCAGTTGGTAAAGTGATTGCTTCGAAATCACAAGGATCCAAGTTCAACACCCAGAGCCTGCAGAAATAAACTGTGTGGCAACATAATTGGAATCCCAACACTGGGAGGCAGAGACAGTTAGAACGCTGGGGCTCACTGACAAACCAACCCTGTCTACTGTGTAAGTTCCTGGCAAACAAGAAACTCTGTCTCAAAAAGCAAGGAAGATGAATCCTAAGGCAGGACGTTCTGGGTCATTTTTTGGCCTCCATATGCACACAAATACACAAGCTGGTGTGCATGTGCATGGGAAAGAAAATGAATAAGTTGAGTTGGGTTTCTGTTACAAGGGAAAATTTCTCACCAATACAGATTTACCAACTCTTACTCCTTATATCTATATTATGTCAGAGTCTAGAAGAGCAAAGGACAATTTTAGTCATCCATTCATGTAGTCATGGAACAAATGTATACTTGATGTCTGCTAGTCGAAGATGGTACAATAATAATAAAAGCTATAATTTAAAAAGTCAGAGTCTTAGGTTCAAATCACAGTTTTACTTCCCTGTAATATTTGGCATTTAGTTTTCTGACCCCAGTTTCCTCATATCTTCAAATAGGAGTTAAGATATTTATAGCAATTTGTTATACAACAGCCTATTTCAACATCATCCAGTCTAGCATATTACAGGCATTTAATATAATAGTTCAAAATGTTTATAAAATCTACAGGAAGATAACAGAATTCACTAGACCATCCATTTATATAAGGACTCAAACTACTTTGTGCTCACAGTTACTGAATTCCCATGAAGAAGTGAAGAATTTATGCCTATGGCCAGAGAGGCAATGAATGTATAAAGAAAAATGGCTTCTTTTAGCTCAAAAATTGTAGGGACTTCAGCCCATTATTTCCTGGCCTCAGATATTTCCTCTACAAAATTTGTATATATTTATGTATGCATGCATATCTGTGTTAGGTTGTTATGGTGCTGCGGCCACGCCCCCACCTGCAGGGCCTCCAAAGAGCCTCTGACGTAGGGGTGTCTATCTTTAAAATCCCCAACCACATGGAAGACTTTCTCTTTTCCTCTTCCTCTCTGTCTTCTATACTCTCTCTCTTCTCTTTCCCTCCCTCTCTCCCCTCCTCAATAAACCTAATATGGCTCTCTTGGCAGCATGCTGGAGACTTCTTTCACATGTGAAATACTAACAATATGTATGTACTTAAGTCAAAGCTTTGCTATATAACCCAGATGGCTTCAAACCTGTGATCTTCCTGCCTCATCTTCTTGGGTGCTGTGATTCCAAGTGTGTGCCTACCATGCCTGGCGGCCCAATTTCTTTGGAGTCTGTGGTGTTGTAGAACACCAAGGCACAGGTCTATTTTGTGCCAAATGCCACTCTTTTCATAAGCAGGCCACAAAAGAGAGAGGGAATGCTGTCTGCTAGGAACATTCATAAACATGTGACTTCTCATAGTCACAGCATGGCTGCTATACCTCAGTAGCGTCATGTCTACCCTCCCAAGTCAGGCAGAAGTGACACCTTCAACAGAACAATGAAGATGTTTACAGTGATAGCCAAAGTAGTCTGTGTCCAAATATACCTACAAGAATTCCAAGGATTTTTTTTTTCCCTGGACACAATGCAACCCTGAAGAAAGTTTGAGATCTGAAATCTTTAGTAAGAAAAACAGACAGTGGTGTTATAGGAGACTGTCAGTGTTTGCACTGCTTCTGGCCCTCACTTGGCATCTATGTATTAGCCAACCCCCATAGGACCTCATCCCATATATCCTCTCAAACTCTTAGTTACAGATAAGATACTGAATTTGTCAGTTCAGTTATTAATTCAACAAGTAGCCATGAGATGAGACACAGGGTTAAGGAGTAAGAAGATGTGATTTCTGCATTGAAGAACTTCAATGGGGAACAAAGACAGACGGATTACAGTAAAATACATGTTCTTAGAGCGAGCGGATTATGGTCTAGAAAGTGACAGTGACTGTCTAGACAGATAAGTCACAGAAAGCTTCACAGCAAAAGGTACTTTTGGCCTTGGGCCTTTACACGTGAGTAAATATTTTAGTTATCATAGACGATGCTGTAATGAGAAATAACTAAATCTAAAGCTATTAACACAAACTCTTCATCTTCATACAAAGCAGAATATAGACACATCTGGTTTGGAGGCACCACTTAGTCCCTATCTATTGGTGACTGAGAGGACCCAGGATCTATCTTTCCCTTGAGACTTCAGCATCCTCTCCAGTTCTCTGAGCCCTACTGACCTGATCACTATCATGAACCTTAAACTGAACGACATCATCTACAAGTGTCCGACTCCATTTCTGTTCGCATTCCATTGGACCAATCACATGATCCAATATTAATGCAATGGATGCAGGGAAATAGGAACTCTACTAGGGAACAAGTCTGTAGGATGTAAGGGTTACATTGATTTAGTTAAGTTGGCCAGGTCTGGTACTGTACATGGTTATGAGGTACAGGAAGGAGATGAAAATGCTCAAGGAAGAAGAAGCTTTTGCAAAATGCTGCAAGTATGGTTTTTTGCAGCTACAAAGTGTCCATCACTGTGATTAGGTTTCAGATTATGAGGGAGGTAAGAACAGGGTGTAAAGAAGGAGCTGGAGAAAGCAGTTATGATGGATAGGCAAAGTCCTTGAAGGAACTTGAATTTGTCCTTATCTTACAGGCAACAGGAAGATAAAAAGATATTTTTATGTGAGAAAGACTTGGATGGCTAAGAAGAGGACAAGCTAGAGAAAGCAGACACTGCAAAGGAAACACATTTGAGAGACAGAAGCAAAAATTCACAAGAGACATGATGGAAGCCTGCCATAGGGCGGGAGGGAGAAACTGGGGGAAGGCTTTGGGAAATAAGGAGGCAGATTTACTGCACAGCTCAGGCATGGGACAGGGAAGTGGACCACAGTACAGTGTACACCTTTTAAACAGTTCTGCCCTTCATCCCTTATTTCATACCATGGTGACCTACAGGATATCTACTTCACATATCAAAAGGTCATTGTCTAAATGCCAAGAGTGCATTGCTAATTGTGCATTGCCTGGTGATGTCAGAGACAGTGTGGGAGAAACAGGAAGTGTGGGAAGAACAGGAAGTGTGGGACGAATAAGAGGTGTGTGAAGACCAGAGGGAGCAAGGTTTTTAAGTGAAAGAAAAGATAAATGAAACAGCCTACCAGAGCACCCCCTTCAGGCAGCACAGCTGCAGTGCACTCTTACAAGTAGTTTTCAAAGGTTAAGTTTCTGCTCCTCATGGCTCAATTTTAGGTTCCAAAGATCCTTGGGACTCAGAGAGTTGCTCGAAGTGGGTGCATACGACCCTCAACCTCTATTCTAGGAATGTTCAAATGAAAGTTTATGCTACAATGTAAACCCGGAACTAGATCAATCACAGGTGTCATGTTAGCTTCTGCCTGCCATATCCACATTCCTTAATTTATCTTTTGAAAGAGTTATTTATATTTATATGTCTGTATGTGTGTATTTGGGCATGTGAGTGTAAAAGCCACAGAGGTGAGAAGAAGATGTTGGAGCTGTAGTTATAGGAGGCTGTGAGCTGTCTGGCATAGGGGCTAAGAACTGAACTTCGATCCTCTCTGTATGAGTAGAAAGTACTCTTAGCTGCGGAGCCATCTCTTCAGCCCTAATTTATCTTCTTAATAAAAGCCTATTCAAAGATTATTTATATTAAAAGAGCCATATCTTTCTTTTCAATGTAAAAATCACATTAATCACTTTAGAATGTATGATCATTATTACCAAACAACAAATAAGCCAGATGAATCTTGAGAATGGCATATTAAATATTTTTTCTCAACTGGAAACAAAAATTATTAATGTTCCTGAATAAATACATAAAGCAAATTCCATGTGTGCTAATTATGTCACTTCTGTTCAGCAGTTTCTTTTTCTCATTGCAGTGACAAAATACCTAGTAGAAGTAACTTGAAATGGGACGCAAGTTGAGGCAGAGTTCACGACCACGTGGACTGCAGGTCAGGAAACACAGCTTGGACCTAAACCATGAGTGGGTATAAATGTCGAGGTCCACCCTTAGGGGCCTTTTCCTGCCATCTCGGCCCCACTCTGAAGGGTTCACAGCCTCCCAACTAGTGCTCCAACTAGAGTTCATGGGATCAAACACAGGAGCATATGGGGATGGTCACATTCAAATCATGGCTTTGCTGGTCCCTAAATGCTGTATGGACAAGAGACCACGCAGACTTATGCCAAAATAAGTCTGTCATACTTGGTGTTCTACCAACCTTTGCTCTTTACTCATTTGTAAGCCACAAACGTATGCCAATTCCAGAGCTTTCTGCTGACTTCTTCTTTTTTTTTTTTTTAACTTTGACCATTTTGAAGGTGTATTTGTAAAGGTTGAGCAGAACATATTTCAGCCCACAGCTTTCTGTCTTTATTTATAACTAAAACTTCCAACTAGTAGACAACTTCATTTTGACCTTTTCCCTGGCTTTCATAAATTCCTGGTGAACCTGTCTGATCTTACAATGGACTCACAGAGTTCTGTTCCTACACAAATTTTAAGTCCCAGTCTTTGAATATCTACCTATCCATATATTTCTTTATTAAAAAGTGGAAATACAAGAAGGAAAAATTCATGATCTTATTCTTCAAAATTAATCTTTTTATGTAAATTTCTCTCTGTATTTCTCAGAGTTCAGGTGGGCTGTCTTTTATCAGCCAGGTCCTATGACTGATAAATGAGCATATAGTAAGTCTCTCTCACATGTGTGCTACTCTGCATGACACCAAGGTGAGCATCTAACAGGTGAGCATTTGGACATAGCTTGACTTGTTCTTGTTATCACCAT
Source organism: Sigmodon hispidus (assembly GCA_004025045.1). Lineage (NCBI taxonomy): Eukaryota > Metazoa > Chordata > Mammalia > Rodentia > Cricetidae > Sigmodon > Sigmodon hispidus. Next base: position 89,660 of record PVIH01003435.1, read on the forward strand.
CATTATTATTACTTTTATTGATTCTTCATGGACTTCACATCATGCATTTGAATCCTATTTATCTCCCCTGCCCTCACATCGGCCCTCTACCCTAAAATCACAACCAAATGTTCAAGATAAATAAAGAAACAAAACAAAAACAAAGGAGAGATGGAGAGAGAGGAGGAGAGTCATCTTGTCATGGAGGCTGTAATGTGGTCCATTGAGGCATGCAGTTTACCCTTTGGTCTCTGCTCATCTCTACTTGCAAGTGTTCATTGCTGTGAGTCATTGGTCTGGCTCAAGGTCTCTGGTTTATGCTACACCACCAATACTGGGCTCTCATTGGGGCTCCTCTTGGATGTTCTGTTGCTGTCCTGCATCAAGAAGATCCCCCTGTTTCGGATGTGTATGTTCGTCCTTTTCACCTGCTCCAACAGTTCATAGATGTGGTATATGTTGGAGTGGGCCAACTGACAGCCCGGTTCTGAGCCTGGGTGGTAGCTGCGTTGGTCAGCCCGCTAGCTTTCCCTCATTGTCACTATGAGGATGAATCTCCAGCACTGTCTGGCTAGCTCACCCAGTGCAGCCTACAGCACAGGGCTCTCCAACCCTCAGATCCAGGTCTCCCTCACTCATATTGCCAAGGACAATGTTTTGCCCAGGCAAGGTGCAAGGCTCTCTCTCCGGATTGCTGTAGGGGGATATGAGGTGTGGTGGGGTGGGATGGGGGTAGCTCTCCTGCTCTCATGCCCTCAGGGCTGGCTCACTGTGACTCACCAGTAGGGTGAGCTCTAATGTGCTGTCCAGGTGGGGCACAGGACCAGCTCTTCTGTGTGCTGCAGCTGATGTGGGGCAGGGCTAGCTCTCTCTCATGACTCTTTTGCCTGCCTTGGGTAATAAGGGACAGAGATGGGAGCACATCTTTCCTTCCCTCACTCAGCCACCACATGGCATGTCCTGCTATGACCAGGGTCTATATTGATTTTCCTGGCCCATGTTGCTACCAGGGCCCATGTGGATGCCTGGGGTATGGGCTGCAACCTATAACCATGTTAGTGTCCGAGGGCTGTGCCACTGCCAGGGCCAGGCTGATTTGGGTGGTCAAGGCTGTCAAATGGGACCATGTCTGAATCTGTGACCCTGCTGCATCTAGGATCTGTGTTGATATTTGTGGCTCCTGACCTGAGACCATTGAAGACCATGCCAGTTCCACAGGTCTAGGCTGCCACCTTAGGCCATGTTGGTGTCTGAAGGTCTTACTGATGTGGGGGCCATGCCAATCCAGGTGGTCTGTGCTGCCACCTGGGACCATGGTGACATCTGGGCCCAGGCTGTTGCCACATGTTTATGTCTGTGGACTATGTTGCAACCAAGTGTCATCTAGATGGGGTGTGGGCCACAACTTGTGGCTATGAGGGCATTCAAGAGCCATGCTACTACAGGGACACCCTGTTGTCACCTAGGGCCATGGTATCATCCAGGCAAGGGCTACTCCAGAGGGCCATGTCTGGGTATGTGGTCGTACAGTAGCCAGGGTCTGAGTCGATTTCCAGGGCTCCTAGTGTCACTGAGGGCCATGCATATGACCTGGGTCTAGCCAGTCACCTTGGACCATATCAGTGTCAGAGGACTGTGCCACATCTGGGGCCATCCTGACCTGAGTGGCTGGTTCTGCCACTGGAGCCATGGAAAGCCTGGGCATGGGCTTCTGCCTAGGGCCATGTCTGGGTTCATGGCCCTGTGGAGGCCAGTATCTGGGATAGTGTCTGTGGTTCCAGCTGCCATTGAGAGCTCTATGGATACCGAGGGTCTGGCCAGACACTTGGGACCACGTTGGTGCCTGGTAAGTGGCCTATGTTGCTACCAGGTTGTCACCAAGGCTGTGCAGGCCACCTAGATTGGCACATCCCTTGTGGCAGCACAGCCCTTGGATACCCCAGGTAGTAGCCTAGACCAGACCCCTGGTTGGCCCTCAGTGACAATAGGAGCCACAGACATCAACACAATCCCCCTTGGCTGCTCCAGGGTCTGGGATAAAGGCCTAGCCCTTGATCATAACTCAGGCCCAGATATCTCCCTGGACTTTGATGGACAGTAGGCCACTCACGTTAGCCTTACCTCACCACCCTTACCTCTCCAGGTTCCCCTCTCTCCTCAGTCCACAAACCATTCTGCCTCTCTCTCCTCTACCTTCCCATCATGAACTCTCTCACCATGGTGATGGCCAACTGCCTAGCACTAGGGCTCTTGGTTGGGTCAGCCATGCAGCCCACTTCAGCCACAAGGGAAGCATGGACTATGCAATTGTTGCCTTCCTTTCTCCTGGGCCTGGGCCTGGAGCCCTCTGGCAGTACTTGGTACGGTGGGTGGAACCCAATCTCCGCAGACCCAAAAGTAAGGGTGCCTCCACAGATCAATGTTATTCTTCAAGTTAAATCTTAGAAGCACAACTAAGACCAATGTGTATCCACTATTTAAAGGATTCTGGCAATTATTGTCAAACTGTCTTCTAGAGACTAATTTTCCTTAATGTGCCAATCCCTTCTCATTTTTTAATTTAAGTATTTATAAGAAATGATTTCCTGTGGCTAAATGACTCTGGGATTCAGGAGTTTTCAAAAGTTACTTCCAAACTTTCTTTTAGCATGTGTGTCCTGCCAGGCTCTGGACACATTCTCTCTGCCATTCCAACAGTCCATTAGCCTGTCCCCTGGGCGTTCGTTTGCATTGCTCTTCAGGGCCTCTCGGGCTCTGCTGATTCCCACTATGATCATTTCTTCACCAAGTTCCTATTGAACTCACAGCTTTTCCATAGTTTCATCTGGGCTAATTATGTTTACCTTGCTACACTGAGACACCTGAGCAAATGCCAAGATTTCTGTACTGAACAGAAAGAGAAGTGAGACTCTCAGCCTGCTAGCATGACTTCACTATGATTAAGCATATCTGATTAATATCATTTCCTCTCCTGAAGAGTTTGCTAGGCAGCTAGATTAAAGGGGGAAGAAAGAAAACTAATACCTATGTGAAAATTTTTAGTTAATATTTTACATGTCACACACACACACATACACACACACACACACCTCCTTGGCACTCTGCTATCCTCTTCATGAATACAACCTACGCTCATGCTTACTACAGCACTAGAAGACCTTGTTTACAAAAAGTAAACTGATGACCTCAGAAGTTCACTGACTCATCCACAGCTCAACAGTAAAACTGGAATTTGAACCTAGGAAGTATGGCTCTGCAAATAATAGCCACAACCACTGTGCTCTGCTAACCGTCTTGTTTATTAATGTAATCCCATCAACATTCATAGCAATTCTAGGAGCCAGGAAATGGTTTTCAAGCTACAGATGTGAAATCTAAGCAGGAGACATTTATGTGAGCTACAACAGAGAGCAAGCAAGCAATGGAGTAAGAACCCAAACCTGGAATAGTTGATTCAAAATCTACTACAGTCTTAATGTATATGCAGGAACTTGCCAAGATACCTTATAAAATATTGATTCTGAGAGATTAGACAGAGATGTATGATCTCCACTAGCTGGATAAATGACCATGTCCAAAGAATATTGATCAGCTGACTGTCATTCTCCCAATGAAGTCAATTCTAATGCAGTGACCCTGGACTCTAGTGGAAGTGAGTCTAGATCATCTATATCTAGTCTGTATCTATGTGGGTTTAATCTGAGTTATGTGTATCTCAGAGGGTTCAAGCTAGATATCCAAGACTGGGCTCAGAAGATGAGCTCCCATGTTGCACTTCTCTGATGAATGCCAGGGACATGAGAATGATGTCAGAACTAACCTTCCATGTATGTCTCATGCTCATAACTAAGAACAATAGTAACAGTTACAAAGAGTCCTTCCTGGATTCAAAGCCAGCAAGGACAGTCTGTTGATAGAATGTTCTGAGGCAGACCCATATAATCCCAATGTTAGCAGAAGTTCTGAGGCTTTGTTTACTTGTAATATTACAAAACAACATCTGAACATTCTAGAAAAAAAAACTATAAGTATTGTAAATGTTACAGACCTATCAAAAGTATATGAAATTCTAAAAGTGAATATAAAGTGGCATTCTGTTTGCTCCATAGTCATATGGGGGAGCCTATTTTCAAGGCTCTGCTAAAATAAAGGTAGGTAAATGAAGGCATGTCTTTAAATGGTTCTTTGTGTCAACACCTGTACAGAAGCCGCCTGGCCACTGCTGCTTACCAAAGAAGGGAACTCACCCCACAGCGGCATGCCCCCTGCTATTATGGGCTGCCAGGTTTTCCTTGAGTTTCCATGTTAACAGCATCTACTGTGAAGGAGCAGATGGTTATGTTGTTTTAGTCCAAGAGTGGCCTTCAGTGAAGGAAGGGTATCTGGGTAATAATAGAAGTGAAAGCATCTCTAAGAAGTTCCATACAGTGCCATGTCTCAAAATTCCCCAAAGGGCTCTCTGTCTTCTTCTCATCAACAGTGGGTGCAACATATGCAGCATTTCTGTGGCTTTTGCACATTCTGTTGGAGAATCTTCCCAGTCTAACTCTGATTCTACTTAGTTGCAGCTTTTGGAATCAGAGCCCTTTGTATGGAAGCAGCCAGTAAGCAGTGGATATGTACTGGGTAGAAACCATTTTTCCTGAAGTCTTCATGTCTCCAGGTGGAGGGACTACTATTAGATTAACACCTTGGCTCTTTCTCCTTGGGTGAGTAATTTTTCAGGTCAATTAATGTAAGACAAGGGTGTGCATACTCCATCACCTCACCCCCCACTCCCCAGTCAGAGGCCTTGGGAAGCATTATCAATAGCTCTTAGCATTTTTGTTCCAGTAGGAGAATCTGCATTTGGAGAATTAAGATCAGTGCTAGAAAACCTTAGGAAGCAATTGGCCAGCTCTAAGCTGCTCTTACTGTTTTAACAGGGGTAAAGCTCACATTTTTATCTCTATCTGCCAGACTCCTTGGGATTTCTCTCAATTAATTAGGAATTCAGGCAGGGAGCAAGGGTATCATTTATTAACACTCTAAATCCCCACCACAGAATTCTGTCCTGTGTTGTAAATGATTCTGGTCCAGACTTTCTGGGCCTGGACCAAAGGTTTAATCTCACTCTCAGCCCCGCTTTGCCTCAAATAATCATACATAGGCTTATATTATTTTTATGCTGATTGACCTAAAGCCCAGGCATATAACTTGCTAGCTCCTTCATCTGAACTCAACCCATCTTGTTCAGCTGTGGGGCTCAGTACCTTTTCTCAGAGCAGCATTTCAGCTTCTTTCCTCTGCATCTGCTGCTATCTCCTCGTTGCATCTGCCGCGGCTCTCTCTGGTGGCTCTCTGGCATCTGTGTCTGGCGTCTGTCTCTGCTCTGAGATATACCTCAGTTTTCTTAGCCTTGTAGCCCCACCCACACTTCCTGCTTGCTTTGGCCAATCAGCTTTTATTAAACCCCGTAGGTGGGACAAATATTTACATTGCCAGCATAATCTCACATTTCCCCTTTTCTCTTTTTAAAAGAAGAGGAACCCCAAATCTAATATACTTTTTATTTTCCATTACCTATAACAACTTATACCCAACATGTAAACAAACACAAACATCCATAATTCATTTTGGGGGCATGTGGGTGTAGTTCTCCAGCCTACTTCCTGCCATTGGCAATCCCATGGAGATCCAAAGAAAATTTTAGGATTATGCATAAATTTTTAGTGGAGTAGTCTATAAGACTGGGTCATCTCAGCCAGTCTCCTTGAAGTTGTTTTGAATGCAGAACTCAGAGGAAACTGCAACAGAGATGCTCTGAAATTTTGAATCATCTGGGATATCCATTTCCACTGGAGACTTCAGGGATCTTCCTTGATCAAACTTTATTTTCTTTAACTGGAAATAAATCCACAGTTTCTCATTTTCTGTAGAAATAAAATGAAAACCTCTTCTCCAAAGCAGCATAACTTTGGGTTTCAATTTTAATGTCAACTCATTTTCCAAATATATAGGTTGGATTAATGCAACAGCACTTATATTCAAATGGCTTTTAGAAACTTTTACTTACTACTTCCTTTATAGTCAAAAAACTTAAAGACAAGACAATAATATACAGTATCCAGATGTTCTTTGTATTTTCCATTTTTACATAGCTTAGTACTATTTCTTTGTACTCTATTTCTTTTTTTTTTAAGGACTTTATCTTTTTTTTTTTCTCTCTTTCATGCCTACATATATTTTAAATATACCTTAAACCATTTACAGGTGTTTTTTGTTTGTTTTTTTAGGGTTTTTTTTTTTTTTTTTTTTTTTTTTTTTTTTTTTTTTTTTTTTTTTTTTTTTTTTTTTTTTTTTTTTTTTTTTTTTTTTTGGTTTTTTCAAATCTGTCTCTACTCTATATCTCTTTTCTTTTTCTGACCACCTTTTGCTTGGCTAGGGTGGCTAACCCACCCAGCTGTCTCTATTTCTTTTTGTTTCTACACACCTTCCACCCAGTTTCCTCTTTCTTTGCTTCTGTCCACACCCTTAATCTGCAAGGTGTGGTGCTAAGGATTTAAGGCCTCCCTAGGGTGGCTGCTTGGCTCCACCCAGCTCCTATTCTACTTTCATACAGTTTATCTTTTTAGCTAATTATCATGCACCATTACCACTCTGTGGAATTTTAGGGTCCATTTTACCACCAAGTAAATCACTGCCATCTGTTGCTCATTAACTCCATTTAAGTATTTGGCAGCAAAGCCTCTTAAAAGACTCACAAGTGTTTTGCCTCTAAGGCTGAATCAGGGAAGTCTCACTTAAAAAAAGGCAAGCCTCTGCTTACCTCCAACAAACAGGGCTGACTCAAGGAAATGCTGCAGCTACTAAGAATCAGTCTTTGACTCTGCTCCCTTTTGCCTGTGAGAACAGAAACCTTAAATCCACTATGAGCAGATTGTTTCTTACATTTGAGGCTCAAGAACCAGCCTGGGAGCAGCTTTTAAACTGCGCTCTAAAAGCTTGCCCTTTTTAATTCAAACCCAAGCCTCACTAGGGCGTCTCTGTACCACAGCTCATGTGAGACACACAACTCAAAAGTAGATTTTGGCTCTGATTCTGTGGTTTAGAACCCTTTTGTAATTTTTCTCAAGCTTTATGTAGGTGTATATGCCCCACGCTGGGCAGCCATTTGTCTGTGCAGACAAGGCCATCTTGGTTTAGTCCACCCCTTCTGCAGCCGTTCCCCACACCATCTCCTGCTCCTCTTTCTAGCCTCAGAGTTCGTGTGATTTCTGCCCCAGCGTTATTTTATGCATTTATGCCCTTGCTTTTATTATTCTTCCTGCTCACATCCACCTCAACCCCTCACCCCACCTTACTGTTTAACCCCACCTAGATCTGTCCTAATGCTTTAAATTGAAGAATAGCACATAGGAAGCCCTCCCTGACTATTACCTTCCTGCCATCCTGGGACTCAAGGCTGAGCTTCTATAGAAGTGAAGTTGTAAATGAACACACCACATTGTTTTTACAATGTCTCTGTCACCACTGGATTGTGAGTTTCCTGAGGGGGGACTATGTTCTTATCTGAATCCTTTGAGAACTTTCATAGAAGATGTACATATTATATCTGTGTCAAATCAATAAATAAATTAGTAAATAGTGGGTGGGTCTCAGTCCCAAAGCCAAGCTCAATTAGAAAGGGCATTTGAACTAACCCGGAAGAGCAGGTTAAGGTTATAGCTGGGAGAGATGGCCAAGCTCTTAGCCCACAGAGCATTGAGAAAGGGAGAGAAGCAAAGCCGGACAGACGGAAGGAGTAAGAAGTTGAAATGGGAAGAAATAAAAGGGTCTGGCCAGGATAGCAATACAGAATGAATTCATAAAGAGCAAATGACACCCACTGTGAAGTGTGTGGTTAGGCCTGTGGTTTGAAGGTGCATCCCTAAGGACACATGTTAAAAACACAACCCCCCCCCCAAATCATATGTTAATAGTTTGGGGGAGTAAGTAAGGGCTTGGCAATATGCAGTACATGAGGTCATATAGCTAAGTACTCTAGGACAGCATTAGCTTTGGAAGAGAGAGGGTACCTGCTATGATGCTGTGTATGGTGCTGTCCACCATGTTAGGGTGTATCAGGCCTTCTCATTAGATTCCCAGGAGGGCCTGGCACCTTGGACTTCCCAAGCATGGCAACTGTGAGTCAAATAAGCATCTGTCTTCAAAGATGATTTGGTGTCAGGCATTTGTTACAGCAACAGAAAACAGACCTGGACAGGAGGGAATAGAGCCATATGTGGAGACCTGGGTAAAACCAAGAACAGGAGGAATTGTTCAGCAATCTTGGGCGAGTTTCTTTGCTTTCCTGAGAAGGAGGGTTCTCATGGACAGTCTCTTATCAGTCCCTCTTAGACAACTTCTCAGCCTCCCCCCAAGCTTAAACATGAAATGAGCCTCTGACTCCTATAATGTACTGGGAAAGGCTCACTCTTAAGTGGAAGTACACACAGTTTCATAACTTTATAACACAAACTTTACATATAAATGCAAATATGTAATATTATAATATCAAGTCTACCAGAGTAAAGGGCAGAGAAAGAAAAAGAGGTTACTATTGTGTTTCTGCTTCTAGTGGTACATTTCAGGGTGACCGCCCTCCCAAAGTTCATCTTTCTGAGAACCATTCCTATGCATAGCTGAAGAGGTTGGCCCACAGCCATGTCTATACCCTGTGAGCAGTCTCACACGGTGACCACATTAATGGACCAGCAGTGGGCACCACACCAAAGCTTGGTGGATGTAGTTTCTCTATCAGAAATATGGCACTGGGCACAGGACGCTCCACAGAAAAGCTGCATGGGAAGTCTCCAAGGGGAGAGAGTGAGGTGGAAAGTCACTAAGGAAGCTGAGCCCAGAGAGCAGAAAGGACACTGTAAGTGTCTGTGGCTCCCAGGAGATGGAGCCTGTACCTGGATTTCAGCAAGTCAGTCCCTGCTCAGTCCTCTGAGGACTGTACTTAGCATTTTCTGTTCCTCCATTTCAGCTTAATGAGTAAAAAAGTGCCTTCTTCCTGCTCCTGGCAATAACAGCTTCCTCAGGTAACCCACTCAGACATCTTCCTTTTCTTTAGCAATTCTTTTTTTAAAATACATTTATTTGGTTTTATTTCATCTGTTTGAGTGTGCTGCCTGCCTGTGTATGTCTGTAACACATTGGCACAATGCCTATGGAGGCTAGAAGGCATCAGATCCCCTGGAACTGGAGTTATAAAAGGTTGTGAATGATCACGTGGGTTCTAGGAACCAAACTTGGGTTCTCTGGAAGAGCAGCCAGTGCTCTTAACTGCTGAGCCATCTACTCACAAACATTTTTCTATGAGAAACTCACAACAATTCAATGCAATACATGTCATTTTTCCTTTATTAACAAATCTTAGAGTGTGTGTGTGTGACATGGCCAACAGCCAGCTAGCTGTACTCAGACCAAGACAGTAGGGTTCTCAGACCTCACACTTCACATCAAACTTTCCTAAGAACTTTTGTCAATGTCAAAATCATCAGCTGACCCCAAGAACATGTCCTTGTAACCTCTACAAGGTACTTGAAGTCCTGAGCAATGCTCCTAGGCCAATTTAACAACATCTAGCTACTTTGTGTTTACCGTGAGGAGGGGAAGGCCTGGAAAGTTTACTGAAAATATACAAGTTGACTGCTTCATGAGGCGAGTACAGGGGATCTAACAAGATGACTGAACTTCAGTGCAGGGCCATCAAAGAAACTGTATTTTCTGGCAGAATCAGGTTCCAGTGTCAGCACAGAACCAAGTGACAGCCACACCTGTTGTTCTCACGTGGTTGTTGCTGGCCACACTGTGAGGGAGGGACTTTTGAATTCAAACTATTCCTTCTAGAAGAATCCCCAATGGCAGCATCTAAAGTACAGTTCATGACTCAAGTTTCTCATCCTAACGTAGACAAGGTGGGAGGAATATGCTCAGATATTTTGAAAGGTAAGTGCTGTCACCCTGTGCTATATTAACGTGTCCTTTCTATCTTAAGCGTTCTATATTCAGAATGTAAACATTGTAACCTCCCCTCCGGCTAACACTACCAGGTTTGTGGGCAGAAGTCCAACAGTTCTGGGCCCATTTTTTTATCTTTTATCATATCAATACTCAGCCTGTTACCTTCATAGACAGGCAGTCCCCAGCACTGCAGATCTGCACAGTTCTGCTTTCAATCCACGTTTAGTTAAGTGCTAATGGACGATCCATTAGCAAATGATGGAGCTGAGCAGTAGAAGCCTAGCAAAGCCAAGCCATAGAAACATCGAGAACACAGAAGAGGCTTTAAATCACGAATAATAATCAATAATCAAGTCAATCAGATCATCAGGTGCCCATGTCCTCTCCTTTTCTGCCACGGCTTTCCTCCTCTGTTTCTATTTAATACACATAGTTCTAGAAACACGTCAGAATAAAAGTCCAGGCGTCTTCATCTTTGGAGGTTACAGGCACATTAGCAAATCTATGTCTTGTCCTGATTTACTGTTGTACAGCATCTGGCAGAAGCCGAAGTATCAGGGCTGCTGTGAAATGTTTTAAGACAGTGACTCTGCTTTGATTTCGTTCCCCATTATGGGTTCAGGTACAAAGCACTGTGAACAAAGGTATTTGTCAGGGTTGGCTGCCAGGGGTATGGATGTTTTTATTTCATTTTTTAGAAGAAAAATAATTTTATTTTAATATTATGGTCTTCTTTTCTCCTCTTTTAATGAGATGTGGCTACAGTGGTTAAACCATGTAACTAAATCTTTAGAACGAGCTCTCTAACAGAGTCTAACTTCAGATGTTGGAGCTGGGCAAGCTAGATTGTCCGACTCAGATGGGAACATTAAATAACCATCAAACTCTTACCGCTTACATTGTAATGTCATTGCCTAGTGTGGCTTTCCCACCTTCAAAAACGAAAAGTAAAATAAAATGTGTTACTGTTTTGTATGGCTTGTCTGAAAATTGCTGTAAATTCATGTTTTTCCAAAATATTATTTGTTATTCTAAAAAAATTTACAACTTCAGAATTTATAAGAACTTGGTAGAGTAGAGGATGAAGATGTGGCTCAGGTTGTAGAACATTGCCCCAGCATACAGCTCCGGGTGTGGTCCTCAACACTCCCCATACCAATAGCAAACACCTGGGATGCCAGCGCCAGAGAAGCAGAAGAAGAAGGACAGGACAGGATTTCAAGGTCAGCTCGGTTACCATCTAGCAAATTCCTAGTCATCCTTGAATATACAAGACCCTGACTCAAAAAACTAAACAAAAGAAATCACACATTGTATTTGTTAATCTTATTGAACCAAATTCAAAGGAAAAAAAGGCTCCAGAGAATGTCTAAAGTTAGCTGGTGAAAAAGGAAACATCAAAATTTGTGGAGTTTTTCCAAGGTAAGGTAATTAATGCTTTAGATAAACTTGAAGCTGGGTGTGTGCATGCCACTTAGGAGGCTAAATCCAGAGAGTTGTAGGTTTGAGGCCACTGAAGATCATAATCAATACCTTGTCTGGACAATCTTTTTGAAACTCCAGCCCCCAAATTTTCTATTTTAAAATCAGCTAAATAATTCATAGACTCTAAGCAATAGCCATTGACTAATTCTCATGCCTGCTTTTATCACAAATATCCCTCATGCAATTTACATTCTTGTCAATCATTATGGTCCTTCAAATTCCCTGGCACTTGAACTTCTTTAACATAATAAATGTGAAAATTCAGTTCCCTCTCCATGTCCATTTGAAAACATCCACTCTTCCTTTAGGATTCAGCTAAATGTGTGTCCTTATAAGGACACATTTGCTTATTTGTTCATGATGCTACTACGCTATGAAGATTAGTTGTGGTTTCCTTCTGGCCCCATGACACTAGACCTTAAGTCTCATCACACACTGGGAATGTCTCTGCTTTTGAGTCACGTGCTCATCTGCTCCCCACCCCACTCTCTTCCTTTATAATGATCTCTTTTTCCATCTCCCCACAGTGAGAAAGCAATTGCTGATGAGACGAACCTGAGCTTATGCCAAATTAAAGAGTGAGGAGCCAGCTATGACTGCTGTGTCTTCCTGAAGAAGACTGGACTCTCCTAGCCTGTCCTGGTAACCTAGTCAGGCCATCTTTCTTCTCCACTTCTTTTCCATACTGTTGATAAGGTAAGGCAACATGTATCCATATATGCAGATATGCGACAGCCTTTATCTTCTAGCTCCGCCCCCCTGATCCGTAATTACATGTACCTGCTAGGCCAACCTGAGAGGGCTGTGTTGTGTAAGCTGGTCTATGTTTGAGGGAAGAAAAACCAGAAGAGATCTACTTGGGTTATCAGACCAGCTGTAGTCCAGTGGTCTGGCTGCTTATTAGAAAAGCCCTAATTTAGATCAGTGGTAGTGAGGTGACATCAGGACAGTGGGCCTGTGTCCTCTGCTTAAGTTGGCTTCCTTGATACATATACTAGAATTCAGAATTTCGGAGCTAGTGATGCATCGAGCCTCTGGTGCCATCTCCAACATGCTTCTTGGTGAAATCTTAGAGCCCAGTGATTTTCAGCTGTGGCTGTGTGCTGGAATCACCTTCCCCACGGGAAATTCAGATGACTCTATAATCATATGTGGCCGTTTGTCAGCCTTTGCAAAGGAGTGGATAGCAAATTCCCATTCTGCCTGAAGGCATGAGTTCTGCAAGGAGGCAGGCAGAAACAGCTTCAGGAACTAGGGGGATGAAGCAGAGTTCAGGGTAACCTTGAGTTACATCCATATCTGTGCATTTGTCAGAGACAAGGATACAGCAAGAACTCTGCTTTTGATACTCTGGGAATGGTGGACACTTTTAAAATGATTGTGAAGTTTCAAACAGCTCCCAGAAAGCTAATTGTTGTCCGCCCTGACTGCATTCATGTGCTCCCCTGGGACTTCGGCATGAGGTCCTCTGCAGCTCTCAGATCCATCATCCTGAGCTCTCCACTCTGTGAGAGGGATGTTCAGGGACCAGACTTCACTTCCGAACACGTGCTATGCCTGTAAACGCAGTGCTAGCAAGATGCTCTCGCAGCAAGAAGCTCAGCAACTGGAGCCATCTCGGGGAACCCTGGAGACTCTTGTTACTCAGATTACGTATTGAGGTATTGACATGTACTAGGTACTAGACTCTGGGATAAAGTAATGAACAAAACAAGCCTGATTCCCACCCATGTGCTTTCCACATCCTGATGGGTGGGGGGACTCATCTCTCTCACCTCACATGTATACAGAACATGTGTTCATTGAGTAGCGTTTTTCTATTTTATTTCAAAAGCTCTCTTTGTATCTGCCTTTATCTCCATATTTATCTATCTCTAACACTGCAAGTACACAGTAAGCTCCATGTATGTGCATGTGTGTTCCCCTATGTGTGCCCTTGTGTGTATGAGTGTATGTGTGTGTGTGTGCATGTGTATTTATGTACACATATGGGCCCTTGCACTTGCCCATGTATGTATGTGTGAAGGCCAGAAATTTCTGTAAGGTGTTTTTCTCTATCATTCTCCATCATTTTTGCTTTTGTTATTTTAGATGGTCTCACTACAAACCTTGGCTGGCCTGGGACTCACTAAGTAGAGCAGGGTGCCAGGCTGGCTTCAGATTCACAGATATCTGGTTGGCCCTGCCTCTTGAGTGCTGGAATTAAAGGCATGGACCACTATGCCAAACCAAACCAATCTTTTTTTTTTTTTTTTTTTTTTTAGACCAAGCCTTTCACTGATCCTGGAGCTCACTGCTTTGGCTAACCTGACTAGCTGTGAACCCCTGGATCCATCTGTCTCTATGCTCCCAGAACCGTGGCTTGTGAGCCCCTGGGATTCATGGGAGCCCCCTTGGGGGGGCTGGCTCTGTACTCCCCTCTGCACCTTGCCTGTCTTCATGCCTGCATGGTAAGCACCTCACCCTCTGAGCCATCTCTCTAGTCCCTAGTCAACGTTTAAAACATCAATCTTTCCCTTGAAATTTTCAAAAATCTCTGCCCTTTGCTTAGTCTCTGAGAGCAATTGTTCTCAACCCGTGTGTCATGACCCCTTTGAAGGTTGAACCATCCTTTCATGGAGATCACCTAAGACCAATGAAAACCACAAATATTTGCATTATGATTCATAAGAGTAGCAAATTACAGTTATAAAGTAGCAAGGAAAATAATTTTATGGTTGGAGGTCAGCAGAACACAAGGAGCTGTATCAAAAGATTGCCATGTAAGAAAGGTTGAGAACCACTGTCTTAGAGCATACCATCTTCTCCTCCTCTGCCCGTCCCCTCCACCCACAACAAGGGGTCCAAGAATCTACAGACAAATCCTTCTAGGGTTTGCATCCCTTCTTCCACACCAGGCCCTTCCAATATTTCCTGCTCAAATGTCCACAGGATTTGTGCAGTGTGGACATGCTAGTTGACATAGCCCTGGCACCATAAGTGGCCACAGGATAGCTGTGTTCTGAAGACATGTAGGAACTTTCTCTTATGAGCTGTCATAGCCATGTGATTGTGTGAGGCTCCCACAGGGAGGTGGCCTGAGAGAGGTGGGTGAAACTGCCTCTCTCCAGGTGGTCATTTTCCAGCTCTGAAACAGAAAGTCTAAATTTAAAGCTGCTTTTCCAGGGCATTACACTTTTATAATCATAGAAACTTAGTTGTCAGAATAGGTGAATACAACATATTTTTAGTTTACAGTTTCTGAGCCTGACTTATCACATTTAAGAGTTTTATAAATGGTATTTGGACCTCTGTTTGGACCCTTATTCTAGGTCCCATGACTGATAAAGCTGTTCTAAGGAAGTGATCACAGTGAGAACAGACCTAGGCTGCCTAGGTTTCTTATGCTTTTCTTTACCAATTCCCTATAATAATGATGATGATAAGGACAGTAGCTTTAAGAAATAAAACTTTGTGTGTGTGTGTGTGTGTGTGTGTGTGTGTGTGTGTGTCATGTGCACAAATCTGTATTGGTGTACATACCTGTGTACATGCATAGGAGCCAAGCCAAAGTAGAATATTGAGCCTTCTGGTCTACCACTCTTCACCTATCCTCTTGAGACAGGGTCTCCCACTGAATCTGACATGAGGCTGGCACACAGCAAACACAGAGATCCTCCTGTCTGCATCCTCTAGTGCACAGCACTAGAACTATGTCACATGCAATCACACCCTTCTTTTTTCAAGGATTCTGGGGCTCCAAACTCAGCTCTCCATGTTTGTACAGAAGGTGTTCTTAACCACTGAACCATCTCCCCAGACCCTAAATAAAACTCTTACTGATACATAGTGCAAATATATAAAATTCTCACCGAAGGATATATACACAAAAGTATATAAACACAGATACACACATCCATGTACTGACTGGTTGGAATTTGACAGAATATAAACATCTCAGTTCCTTTTCAATAACTTTCCTCTCTACCCTTCCCAATGGTAACCAATATCCTATATTTCTTCTTCATTGAATTTTATATAATCAAAATCATAGCAAACACATCCTTTTGTACATGACATCTTTCCCAAAATATCATATTTATGACACTCACTCATGTCACATATAGACAGAGTTCATTCACCATTATACAGTATTTCACTGAGTAAGTATACATATTCTCAAAA
This sequence comes from Sigmodon hispidus, assembly GCA_004025045.1. Taxonomy (NCBI): domain Eukaryota; kingdom Metazoa; phylum Chordata; class Mammalia; order Rodentia; family Cricetidae; genus Sigmodon; species Sigmodon hispidus. The sequence continues at coordinate 105,278 of PVIH01003435.1, forward strand.
GGAATAGAATTGATGAATGACCACATATGCATATATATGGGAGTATGAGTGGCTTATTAAGTTTATTACATGGTATAGTCCAGGTTGCCCCAAAAAGACTGTCTTACACTGGAGGCAGAAAATCTGGTAGTAGCTTTGTTCACAGGCTGGATGTTTTCAGGAGTCCCAAACTAACACTGAAGGTCTGCAAGATCCGTAGAGAGCTATTCTTTAGTCTATATTGAAAACTTGAAAAAGTTCATCCCTCATCAGCAAAGGAATCCAATGGCAACAGAATCAATGAACTTGCCAAGAGAGTGAGGGTAAGCAGGCAGAAGGCACAGATCTTCCGTGCCCTTTTATCTGTACTGCCATCAGAAGATGCCGACATTTAGGCTGAGTCTTCCCACTTCAAATAATTTGATCAACTAATGCCTCCCAAGTGTGCCCACAACCTTTGTGTCTTAACTGAGTGGGCACGTATGGTTAACCATCACACCTATTTTCATGTATTTCTTCTGTCTCTGATAGACATTTTTTTGAGTTACTTTTATTAAATCTGCTAATTTTTTAAATCTGCTAATGACGTCATGACTATTTCTACATGGCTTCTTCATGTTTATATAAACTCATTTATGTTGAGTTTATATCCAGAGACGTGAGATTATGGGATTGCATAAGGACACATTCAGCTTTAACTATATGCTACAAAAACTGAGTTGTGTGGGAAGACTTCATTCGTTGAAGAGCTTGTACAGACTCATATTTGCCATTTTCTTATGCGTCAACTCTGTTAAACTTGCTTTCCAAGAAATATTTCCGTTTTCTCTAAGTATTGATAACTTGCTTATAACATTCTGTGATTATAGTGAATATATAGAATCTGTAGCAATCTCTTTTTGTTCACAAAACTAAATCCTTTTGCCTTTTTTCTTTTCTTTTACTTTTTTTTGGGAGGGAAGAGAATGACTTTATGTCTTTCCCAAAAGATAAACTTTAGTATTGTTGACTTTCTATATGGTACATTGGCTATTTATTTCTGTTCATATATTTGTTGCTTTTCCAAATTTATCTTCCATGGGCTTAATTTGTTGATTATTTTCCCACTTAACACCTGTATTCATCTGTTTTCTGCATCTATGATAGAACCTCATAGCCTTGGTGAGCTACTGAAGGAAAGAAGTGTATATCTCATAGTTCTGAGGCCGGGAATCCAATGTCAAGGTGATGGCATCTGGTGAGAGCCTTCTTACTTCATTGTAACAGGATGGATGGATGCTTATGTATGGGGAGTGCAGGGGCAAGAGAAAGATACTAAAATTGCCTATATTTTAGAGATATTATTGCTTTAGTTGTGTGTATGTGAGAGAGACCGAGCATTTTTTACACGTGAGTGCAGTGCATGTGGAGGCCAGAAAAGGAAGACAAATTGTCTGGAAGTAGAATTTTAAGAAGTTGTAAAGCCTCCTAACTTGGGTGTTGAGAACTGAACTCAGGTCTTTGCTTTTAACCACTACCAGCCCCCGGCCCCTGAAAGTACCTTTATAACAACTGACCCTCTTCACATATGGCTCCTGTGATGATGGCATCAACCCACTCATGAGCTCCTGTGACCTAATCAGCCCCAATATTACTGTTTCTCATTAGCATTTTTGGCAACTGAATTACAGCTATGAGTCTGAAAGAGATGTTCAAACCATAGCAAATAATTGGGTAATCGAGTTTGGGCTTTGCCCCCCCCATCTTCCTGCTCCCTCTTTAAGCTCCCTCCCCCTGTAGCTCACAAGTTAGGTATGTCTGTTTTCATGAACATTCCATCATGAAATCTTCAGATTTAGTTTTGATTATTTGGAAATATATTGCTTAATTTCCAAACACTTAGAAACGTCCTACTTGGCCATTGTTATTTATTTCTAGCTGAATTCCTCTGTGACAAAGAACACAGTCCTTCTGTCCATTCTTTGAAAGTTGTTGAGATTGCACTCGGGAAGAGTTTTCACTGTGGTTGTTGGGTCTGATGTTCTATATATATTAACTAGGCCACTTTATAATCATGCTGACTTTTCTATCTTTGTTCTATTGGTGACTGAGAAAGGAATGTTAAAATCCCCAGCCATGCTTATGGATTTGCTGTTCCATTTAATTCTGTCACTGCCTCCTGCATTTGAGGTATTTATACAAACTTCCTTACTTATCATTTATTGTGGATTGACCTTTTATCATTCTGAAGTTGCCAGCTTTTCTGCATGTGTGTGTTTGAAATATATGTATCTTTATGTGTACATATGCCTGTAAAAGCCAGAGAGGAGGGATGGCTGCCATCATCTGCTGCTTTATACTTTCTTTGGGGAGTAGGGTCCCACACTGAACTTGGAGTTCCTCAGTTCATTTGGGCTGGCAGGTCAATGAGCTCAAGGGACCTGAAAGAATGGAAATATCCTCATGTGACAGTCCTATGTACAGTGATTATGTACAATGAAAAGTTTAAAACTAAATTGTTTACTGGAGATAAACATAGTAAGAGAGTTACATCATATTCAAGACAAAAAAATCACATTTTAACTGCTTTGTAGCTTTTATTTATTTGGATAGATAAAATAGTGTGTATGTGGGGCATGGAAATAGAAGTTTGATTGTCTATGGAATGATTGGAAATAATGGGAGAGGGAGACATGGAGAGTCGGGGTGGACTTGGCCAAAGTACATGGTACATGTGTATAAAAATGTCCTCTGAAAATCTTCATTACGGCCAAGTGATTGGGGCACACACTTCAAATCCCAGCATGCAGGAGGCAAAGGCAGATAGATCTCTGTGAATTTGAGGCCAGTCTTGTCTACAGACTGAGTTCCAGAATGGCCAGGGCTATACAGAGAAACCCTGTGTTGAAAAACAAAACAAAACAAAATCTTCACTTATAATTACTATTTGTCAATAAAAGTTTAAAATATATTATTACATTGAATACTCAAAATACACAGATATTTATGTTTTCCTTTTCCTTTTATTTTTTTCCATGTTTCCAAATTTTATCATCTGCCTTCTGCCTAAGGAGCCTTATATTTACATGTACATATGAATTCTTTAACAAGAGTATCCTGTGATAACACATTCTTTGTTTTGTCTGTAATATTTTCATTTTAGAAGTAGTTAACAAGGGTGTAATAACTAGGAAGAAGCTCTTGCCATTCCTTCCCCTTCAGAGTCAGCTTTCTGTTTATTTATTTTCTTCTTAGAAGTCATCTGTCTAAATTATTACTACTTCTTTGTCTTTTACACTCTGGCTGGTTTAAGAGAAAAAGTTGATCTTAGATTTTCCTTTCCAATGCACCCATAGCTGTTCCCAAAGCTTGGGCTGGTGGTGCAATGTGTTTGATCAGTTTGGGGGAAATCAATCCTGTTTCTCCACACATTGCTTTCCTCCTTTATCTGTCTTGTTCTTCTGGGACTCCAGGTATTTGTTAGTTCATTCTCTCTCTTTCCTGCATCTCTCATAGGTTTCTTTCTTCATTTTTCATTTTGTAATGTCTTTATGCTCCAGTTGAGATATTTTCTTCTGAAAAATTCAACTCATTAACTCTGTTTCAGCTCTCCCTAATCTTATAATAACTCTACACGTTGAAACTAAAAAGAATCCCAGCTGTTTTAAATTCTAGAATCTTCACTTGCTGATTTAAATTTTATGTATTTGTGTGTGCATGTGTGTGTGTGTTTGTGGGTGTATGTGGTATATGTACATGAGTGTAAGAGTGTGGGATGGGTGTGTGTGAGAGTGTGTGTGGAGGGATGTGCACTCTCACATGTGTGAAGGATGTCAGATGTCCTACTCTGGTATTTACTTTGATAAAAGGTTTCTCAGGCAACCTGGAGCTAGACTGCCAAGCATTCTCATGTCTCTGTGTCCTATAGAGGTCGCAGACGTGGAAAACTATGCCTCGCTCTTTACACAAGTGCTAGAGATCCAAACCCAAGTCTGTGCTTGCACGGCCAATACTCTTCTCCACTGAACCCTTTCTCCATATTAAATATGATCTATTTGCTCATATTTATCTCTGACAACTAGAGAGTTGTCACCTGTCATGAACATATTTATGACAATTATTTTAAGTTTATGTAGATTTGTCTGGGCTTCCTTTTCTAAGAGGTTCTGGACATTCTGTCCCACCCCCCAGGTGAGTCTGGTAACTGTAGATGGACTATCAGCTGTATGCAAAGTTATGGGCAGTGCTGTCTTCTTCTAGAGGTAACGTAACTAGGCAAAGACAAACTGACTAATTTGTTAAATCAGAGATGGACTGGACTGAAAACCAGGCTTCAGTCTTTAGGATGACAAATGAGCTCCTTGCCAAGCCATATTTCTGAACTTTATTTTTGAGATAAATGCAGCTCAGGCTAGTTCAAACAGGAAAAGAAAACACTGTAGTACCTTTCCTCTGCCAGGCCCCTCTTCCTGTTCTGATCCCTGCAGCCTCCTAAGTCTACCGTAAGTAATCTTCGGGTTTTGTATTTGATCATCTTTTTTGTTCAGTTTTCTGGGGTCCCAGAGGATGCTTCTCTGCCAGGGATCTTGGGAGTAGAGGGCAGCCAGGCTCCTCAGTCCCTGCTTCCCTTCTTTCTCAGCTCTTGGCCTCCTAAGCCCTCGCAGCCTGGGTAGTTCTCAGTTCTCTAAAGGATTATTTCACCCAGCTTTTTAGTTGTTCTTGGAATGAAAGTTGGTCTGAAACTAGGTAGCTATTACACAAATACTAGATGCCTAGCATGGGCTTGAGTATGTTAAACACTTGTCTAAATAATCTATACAAGACTACTCATTTAAATGGCATAATAATTCTAAAGTCTAAATTTTCTTATTTTCTATCCTTTATGGGGAAGAAAAATGGGAACTTGAGAGGCAAGTGGTTTGTTCAGGATTATATAAGATATACAGCATTCACAAATTTAAAGCAAGCAAACTGAATTTAATGTCCTTTTACTTCTCTGAGGTTCTTTTTGCATTTGGGGCCCATGAGGTGTAGCTTCTGCCTCATATTAAGTTAATGCATATTTTACTTGAGTGATTTTCTGTTACTTCCAGTCAAGTAATTTCTAAGCAAGCTGTTGATATATGTTAAATATTTAATAAATCCTGGGATATCAGAAAGACCACCCAGTCAAATCCTAGGCAGACAGCTCAGGAAATCCTTGATCCTTGAGAACAAGGATAAACAGCTGAGTCAGTCACACACACCTTTAATCCCAGCACAGGGAAAACCGGAGGTGATGATCAACATCCTTTATCCCATAACTCCAGAGACAGAACTTCTTCTCTTTCTGTGAGTTCAAGGCTACATGCCTTTAATTCTAATCTGGATGGGATAGGGTATATAAGGGCTCTAGAAATCAGGCAGAATCAGAAGCGACAGGCAGAAGAGACCAGGAGTGAGGTTAAGACAGTTTGGTGAGAATTGACTGTGGTGCTTCCTCTCTCTGATATTTCAGCCTTCCCTGGATATTTGGCTCTGAGTCTCATTTATACAAACCAAACTCATGCTAATACAGCAAGCTCCTTCACAAGGTACCCCTCCCACCAAAATTCATCAATATGAACCTTCCTCTCCCCAACTGGTTTGTCTTATTGTCAGAACTTCTCATTTCTTACCATGTCTGCCTGTCGAATTTCATTTCCCTTGTTTCTACAAGAAAACTCATGTCTGATACCCATTGTGGCAACAAACCCCTGAATGAGAGGTCAGAGACAGGAAGACTAAAAGTAGGCAGCCACGTGGAAGAGCAAAGTCCTCCACCAAGGTCGAAATTCTTCCAGTTTTGTGTTCTGAGCCCCAGAGCACAGCTTGAGTGGGAGGTAATTGAGCAGCTGCTAAGAGTCACCAGCCCCCCCAACTCACTAACCTGCCCCCCCCCTCAGCTCTGAAAAGGACCCAAGGCTTCCATTTTAGCAGCATGAGGAAGCAGATATTTTCACACATGGTGCCATAAAAATCCCCTCCTGTATCCCTGATCTTAAAAAGGAGTTAGAATACCCTAGAGGAAAGTCTCTATAGATCCCCATAGCTCTTTTTTTTTTTTTTTTTGGTAGATCTGACTTCATGAAATTTATCCAGTCTTCATCCCACGCCATTACAGAAACATGGTACCCACTGTGGGTTTTCATCCTGTTTCACATCAGGGATTAGATATGGAAGCCTTGGAGGCTTCGAGCACGGTGGACACAGTAGAGGTGCTTCCTCTTGTCAGGATGGAATGAAGAAGAGGATGTTGGATGCACATCTTCTCCAGTGGCTCTGCTGCTCGCTGCCACGTGGAGAGAAGCCCCGTTTATCTATAGAGAGAAAACAGAGGTGACAAAGGAACCAAAAGTAACTTGGGCTGTGGGTCTCAGGAGTTCAGCTTTCTCAACCACCTAACAAGAATAACGGGGGGGGGGGGGGGACACGACACACAGACAGGCCACTTTAGTGACTGTTAGATATGGCATGATTTAAATAAATAAGGAACATGAAAGCATGTATTTTTATCCAAATTTTACAGAAAATGTGATTATAAAGTTATGTAGAATTCCCAGTTACCCTGTATTAGGAAAGCCTCTGACAGAACTCTGCTCTCTTTTCAGCTTCTGCTCATTGTCATACCAGACCAGTATGGTAATACATATACATGGTAAGGCCATATCTGCACTCTGACAGAAAATTACTCTTTCAGAAAGGTTCAAAAAATAATCAAACCACTAAATATTATTCAGCAAGATATTGGATAGAAGCTTTCTAGCTCCTCAAATGGGGCTAAGGCTGTAAACCAAAGATGCAGGCATCCAAACTTCTCGAGAGAGTTAGAGTCAGACATCCACCCAGGGCTTCATTATAGAAAGCAGGCGTATTCTAAAGCCAGGAGGGGCTGTGGTGTCGGTCTGCTGTACTGGGTAAGAGCAAGCTCCTTTCCCCAAAGCACAGAGCTGGGTGCCTCCCTCTCTTAATATGACAGCCAAATTTTTGGTCACAAGATCCACTTCTATTCTTAAGTTATAAAAAAAATGTCAAAATTATTTTATTTAAGTGACATGTGTACATATATGCATATATATGAATATATTCACATAAAATATATATTTGTATATATATTCACAGTATTAGAAACTAAAATTACAGGGCCAGGAAGATGGCTTAGTGATCATAGGAACTTGTCACCAAGTTTGTTGGCCCCAATTCTGTCCCCAGATCCACATGATGGACGAAGAAAACGGCAACACAAGCTGTCCCCTGACCTCCAGATACACAGTGTGATGTGGTCACACACACACACACACACACACACACACACACACACACACACACACACACGCGCGCACGCGCGCGCACGCGCGCGCACACACGTACACACAGGAGTTGTCGCCTGACTTCTATATACATGCTGTGACACACAGACACTAAATGATTTAAAAAGAAATTAAACTTTCTTTTAATGTAATATAGAAGTTTACAATACTCACTAACATTTTAAAAAGAAACAGAAATATACCTATTTTCTATTGACCTACCATTTTGTAAAAAAAAAAAAAAAAAAAAAAAAAAAAAAAAAAAAAACACATTTTCAAAATCTACAATAAAATGAGTAGCACTGCTTTTACTAGATTATGAGTAGTCCAGTAATACAGTGGGCATGTATTCTCATTCCCCTCTCTGCTTTCAAACCATTGCACTGTCTTCCTTTGATTAAAGATGGAGAGGCTGGAGAGATGGCTCAGTGGTTAAGAGCACTGACTGTTCTTCCAGAGGACCTGAGTTCGATTCCCAGCAACCACATGGCAGCTGACAACTGTCTGTAATTCCAAGATCTGACACCTTTACACAGTTATACATGCAAGCAAAACACCAATTCACATAAAATAAATAAAAATAAATATTTTTTTAAAAAGATGGAAAGAAGTGTCTCTTTGTGCCTTTTTTCAGGCTGTGGAAAATTTTCTTTGATATTGGACCAAAACTTGACAAATATGATAGCAAAAATTAAAGCATATCTATGATGTGAAGTCTGAGTGTGTTGTTTGCCTTTATTCTTTGTTACATTAAAATCCTTTGGACCGTCTCATGTGCAGATGGATCTTTTACTGTTTTTCTTTGGTAACATCATACATTGATCTGTCTTTAGGAATTATCAGTTCACTTATCTGTATTGATCTTCCAAATCAACACATTTCATCATCCTAGCCCAGGTCACATTCATTGTCACCACAAAAGTGTTTGCGTTTGGAATCTCCAGGAAAATAACTTCAGACAAAATTTCAGTGTCCACTTGAAAACTAAATCTTATTGTTGGCAGCAAAACCATCAATGTTTCCCTGTGCCTTGGAAGTGGCAGGTCCCCTTATGCAGAGTCAAGGAAACAGATGGCAAGTGTCCCAGTGGATGTAGTGTTTTGTGTGCCCACCGCACGTGGGAATGGTGCTCACTCAGGATATAGCTCGGGTGGACACTTGTTCTTTCCTTAAGACAGACATTTTGGTATGCAATGGCAGTGTGGCACCTCTGTTGCTCATTTCACCACTCTCTGGAATTGAGACTTACTAAATTTAATGATTTTCATTTCTTTAATATTTTCTTAAGTGAAACTAAAATATTTCATTTCTCCTGGTGAGTGCACACTGTCAAAGAATTCACTCGTCTAGGACCTGGAGGTAACTACAATTCTCAGTCATGCTAGGCTACCATTATTTTGCACTGCTAGCGCAAAGTCAGCACAACTGGAATGGCAAATATAATCCAATCTTGTGAATTTCTAAAAGGGTCTTGGAGATATCGCCTCTCCTCTTCAGAGGTTCATGGGCTCCAGTATAAAAACTGCTTTCCTGACAAATTAAGGGCCAGCGAGACCACCCACCACCACCACTCCTCACCCAAAACATCACTCAGTGCAGCATTTGTAAAAACATGGCACTAGCTCCCTCTCTGGATACTTGTGGAACTGCAGAGCCTATGGGCAAAGCCTGTGGGCTCCAGAGGAAAGAAAGATGGAGTCCTGGGATACCAAGAATGTGGAAAGATTGTAATTTGAGCACTGAACATGTCTGGCTGAGAAGGAGAAGAGAGTACCTTCCGAGGATCTGCCCGCCTAGATGGGGTGTCTTTATAGCCTGTCTATGATTCAGTGTACCTAATGGCAGATCTGTACTAAAGGATTTTCCATGATTCCAGAGGAAGGAATGTGAATAGTGTGTGTGTGTGTGTGTGTGTGTGTGTGTGTGTGTGTGTGTGTGTGCACTGCCACAACAACATAACAACAGAAATATATTTCTTACGCTCCAAGGCTGAATGAAGGTAAGCACCAGAAGTTCAGTGTCTGGTGAAAGTTGGTTTCCAGGTTCACAGACAACCATCTCTTAGGAGCAAGACTGATTTCTTAGGCCTCTTTTATATAAGAGCGCTAATTCCATTCACTATTACCTACCAAAGGTTCCACCCCCAATAATGTCACATTGCGGGTTATAAATCCTGTTAGAAATTTGAGGAGAAAAAGACACTGAAGTCTCCAGACTCAAACGAGGAACCAGAAAGAAGCAAGGCTTCATGAGTGCTGCTTCCCTCCTCCCATTTCCCGAGTACCAAAAGGAAGAGCCAGGCTTGGCATCCATTTGTCTGAGTTGATAGGGAATCTGACAGTGGACAATCAGAAACACAGCTTTAACCTGGATAGAACTAACTCTTACCTGTCTGTGTGTCAAGACAATTACTGAATCTAGTGGCAAACTGTGATCTAGTGAGAGAGGAAGATTTAATACTGTGTGACCAGAAGCAGCAAATGCAGTCGGTGAAACCGTTAGGATTTTATTCACCTTTACCCAAGCTTTTCTAACTTTCTAAGCAGTCATTTTAAGCAAATAAACTTGATGGAAGGAGACAACATTCAAGGTTCCTTTCAGCCCTCTCTCTAAAGCACTCAGAAGTAAAACTTAGTACTCTCTCTCTCTCTCCATCAATGGCTGGAGCAGCTCTGTGGAGTGATGGAGGGAGGTGAGCGCATCTCTCTACACCAAGCCATCAGACTTTCTCATCTCACCTGGTGTCTCTGGATTGTTAACCACATCGTTGTTCTTATCCTCCGGCCACAAAGTGGATGTGTGATCTAGGATCAGCCGATTATGATACCCCACTTTCATTTCCTTGTTTCAAAGAACTGATGTGATGGAGAAAACACTCCAGAGCCCTCTGAGAGACTTCTCTGTGCTTGCTGGGAAGGCCCAACTTTAGTGCCCATAAGGTCTGTGGAAGAATGAAGAGCTGAGGAAAAACCCAGCAGGGCCTGAGACAGAATGGGGGAGGGTGCCAGAGTGAGTGATGGGGGACAGGAATTTTGTTCCTGGGTCTAGCTTAGACTGAGCCATTTCTCAAACTTTTTATTTTCAAAAAAACATTTCTCAAATGTTTGTTAGCATATGGATGTTACATGTTACCCGAAGGTCCACATATACAAGACTGATCCCTTGAACAGTGATACTGAGATATTCTTATCAGGTAGAGGAAACTTAAAATCAGTGTGATTTTCTTCTAATTATAGCAAGGGAATCCTTGGCTTGAGCTCAGTACTACAAAGTGTGCTTAGCACACATAAAGTTGGGCTCAGTTCCAGTGTTTACCTCCTCCAAGCAAAGTAGGAGCAACGAGGCTAGCCCTGGTGGGAGGTTCTTAGATCATTGTTGCCCTCAAAGAGAATTCCATAGCTTTCCATCATCTACACCCTCACCTCAAAGGGGCTGTAGAGTTTGGGGCTTGAACTTTCAGGACTGAGCTAAATAAACCCTTTGCTTGATAAGTAGCCTGTTTCAAGCATCTCACTATAGTAACAGAAAACTAAGCAGTGCAGCCTTAGCACTCTTTTTACTAACCTAGGCAGACTTGGGGTTTGTAATATTTATTACTGAAAACAGTCTAAATGCACTGGATTCTAGGTTCAGCTATTTCAGTTCCTAGCATGTGGACAGTCACCTGATTAAACATTAGCTACTCGTTCTATTTATGTATTCAGTTAACCAACAAATATTTACTGAGCATGTACTAAGTGATCCTAGACACTGAATTTAGCACCAAGAATGAACAATGAAACTATTTTATCTCTGTCTTTAAGGAGCTCACAGCCTTTGGGAGATGAAACTGATCACAAAATCAGTGAAAATATTTGTTTTAAAATTCAAAGGAAGTGTAGAGAAAGTGCATAAATATCAGTCTGTCTGGCAGCATTAGGCAATTTGGGGAGCTTGAGACTTCCTGCCAGAAAGACAAGGGCATTTGAGGCAGAGAAGAGCATCTTTGGAGACAGGGAGATAGAAGAGGGGCCAGAGAGAAGGGGCCAGATGGGAGGAGCCAAAGAGGATGAGGCAGAGGGGAGGGGCCAGAGTGGGTAATCAGAGGGAAAGGTCTGGGGGATGAACCAGACAGGGGTGAGAGGGAGAGAGTGCTAATGAGGTGCATGAGATGGGAATGGCCATCAGGAAGATTGTCAGGGGCAGGTGTGACAATTAAAGAATTTTGGTCTTGATTGTGAAAGACCCAGCAAGCCACTGACAGACTTTCCCTAAGAGAGCTGGAGGGTGGGAAACCCAAACAAGCCCAATCCAGATAAGTGGAACAAAAAGCACTAGGAGATGATGGAGGCCCAGGAAGGGAGCAGTGATACAGATACACTAATGGATCTGCTGGGTGTGAGGTGGGCTTGCCTATTATTTCATGGGTTTATAATGAGAATAGTTTTTGAATCTCTGACATTTGTTGCTCTTTGTGATCCATGATTCTTTTAAGAATTTTAGAAATGTGTGTCCTCTCTTCCCAGGATAAATATGCACAGTAAAGCTAGTGTTTGTTGAATGCTTATCATATTCCAGTCATTCTTCTAGATGCTTTTCTTGCCTTTAATCACATCAAAGCTGTAATTTGGTCCTATTATCCCTGCTTAATGGTTAAGTAGCTCAGAGATGTTAAGTAATTTATCCAAGTCACACAGTAAAGCAGTTGGGTCAGAATTTAAACCTAGGTTGTCTAACTAAAGCCCTATGGACTGACTCTTCCTCCTTTCTTATACAGGGAACCTGAGCCTACAGTTAGGGGGGGCCCACCTCTAACCTCCCAGAGCCAACTCACTAATTCGCAGTCTCCCAACAGCTGAAGGCTATGAACACCTGCTGCATGAGGGTCCCAGGTAAACTCATGGTGGGTTCAGGATTCTCACTGTAGATTATGGTTCCCTTCAACCCATATCACCTCAGCCTCGAAGGAGCCAGCTTAATGATCCAGTGCTATGATGGGCATTCCTAAAGGATCATGGGAAGTGCTTTTCCTTTGTGTGTGTGTGTGTGTGTGTGTGTGTGTGTGTGTGTGTGTGTGGTGTGTGTGCATTTGTGAACCTGAATGTGTAGGCTAAAGGCCAACATCCAGTGTCATTCTCAGGAGCTGTCTCTGAGACAGGGTCTTGCCCTGGTACCCAGATGCTTCATGTAGGTTCTAGGGACCAAACTCACTGGTCATATGAGTTAGTATAGTAAGAAAATAATTTTATGGACTTGGTCATCTCTTTAGTCCAAGCAATTATTTATTAATAGATTCTCTGTGAAATGTTAATGGTATATATATTCTGTCCAGATGTTGGCACACTGCGCTTTATATAGAAAAATGCATTTTTTAGCTCTTTCTCTGCTTTCCCTTAGTGGAGCCAAGACAATGGCCCCATGGAACACACACACTGCTGCTTCCCTTCAGAGGTTCCTCCAAATAACATGACCACTTGTATCTGTGGGCCCCAGTGATTGGAATGCATACTTCAAGCCCCTCCTATGTGCCAACAATTCTTCTGGCACTTCACACATTATCCCAACTGACACCATAATTAGAAGATATTGAACAATAATTAGCATTTCCAAGCTTTATGTAAATGACCTATATGAATAGTTATGCCGATTTTTCTTGATGAAAACAAAGGCTCTTTGATGCTAATATTTCCAAGGTGGAGCTTACTGCAAGAAAGTGGCAGAGCAAACTTGTCTAGGCATGGCTCTGTGACCCTCCTTCCCATCTAGGCATGGCTCTGTGACCCTCTCCTTCCCATCTAGGCATGGCTCTGTGACCCTCTCCTTCCCATCTAGGCATGGCTCTGTGACCCCCTCTTTCCCATCTAGGCATGGCTCTGTGTCCACCTCCTTCCCATCTAGGCATAGGCATGGCTCTGTGACACCCCCCCTTTCCCATCTAGGCATGGCTCTGTGACACCCCCCCTTTCCCATCTTGGCATGGCTCTGTGACCCCCTCCTTCCCAACATAGAAACGTTCACAGATGCCAGACTCCACCAGCTGGCAGAGCAGTTCACGGGAGACTACCCATCCAAAAGCTGAGGCCCCTGGCCCTGTCCCAGGAGTCAACAGGAAGCAGTATTTACCAGCTGTCCTGGAAGATGCTGATGTTGCCTGGGTGGCCCTGTCATCTATTCCCATGGCTCTCTTGTTGCTGTGAGCATCTCCTGCATAGCTAAGCTGGTAGACGTCTGGCAGCTACAGCCTATTGAGATGCCTGGAAGCTGCCTTTGCTACACCCAAAACACAACGAAGATGCCCTGTGGACCACGGCAAGGCTATACTGGCATTATTCTAGGGACTGTCAAACCTGAGGGAACCTTTACACACCGCTAATGGATATATAAACTAGTCCAGTCACCATGGAAATCACTATGGGGCTTTCTCAAAAAACTAAAAGTAGGTCTACCACATGACCGAGCTCTGCCAGTCCTGAACATTTCCCTGAAAACTTCAAGTGAGCACATTATAGAGATGCACACTTCATTGCAGCTCTGTTCTCAACAGCCGAGTTATAGACCTAGCCTAGGTTTCCAACAACAGAAGAGAGGATAAATGTGGTCTAGATGCACAATGGAAGATTCTCAGCTGTAAAGAATGACCAGGTTATGTTGTTTGCAGGAAAAGGGGTACTGGAAATGGCCATGTTATGTAGATTAAGGCTGTCTTAGGCAAATATGGTATATTTTCTCTCATTGGTGGATCTTAGTCTTTTTTAATTTTTTTAAAATATTTACTTCTATTCTATGTGAATTGATGTTTTGCTTGCATGTACAACTGTGTAAGGGTGTCAGATCCTGGAACCACAGACAGCTGCTAGCTGCCATGTGGTTGCTGGGAATCGAACTCAGGTCCTCCGGAAGAGCAATCAGTGCTCTTAACCAGCCTGGATCTTAGGTTTCATATAGATTATAAAACTGTGTGTGTGCACTCCTGACAGGAAAGTAGAAGTGAAGCCGACTAAGGGAACAGAAGGGGCTAGTGGAAGACGAGGGGGAGAGAGGAGAGCATGGGAAGACCATGTTCAACCTGTGATACATTATTGTGTTATGCCCAAAGTCGTGACCCTGGAGAGACCACCAGAGACAAGAAGGTAGCGGAATGCAAAAGCAAGGTTTATTGATAGAGACGAGCTAGCTCGTGAACCACTCCAGATGTCTGTTACACCGGAATCATGCAGGAGGGTTTATCAGGGCCGCAGGGGGGGCTCCTTTTATAGCCTGAGGCTGTGAATTGGGTTCAGGTGAGGATAATGGTACAAGTCATTAGCTAATTGGCTCATGCTAGGGGCTTTATTATTATTATTTCTTCCTGTCATGTTTGGGCTAGTTTTGTGCAGGGTCCCATAGCTCATCCTTGGGGTATGGTCAAGCTGTCCTGGTTCTGTGCCCTGGAATGTCTCCTATAGAGGGGGAAGCCCACCATCAACCCTGGACCATGCAGCTGGCCCAGGAATGATGGTGATGTATTTTGACTAGAGCATTTGGTGTTGGTGGTCAGATAGCAGGGCCAGGGTGCTATGGATTCTGCAGTCAGAACTTAGGTCATGCTGCCCCTCTGTAAACAGCAGTTTCTAGCTATGATCTCTGGGAACTGGGTGAGAGACTCTCAGGTCTCTGTCGGCTTTAGTTCTGCATAGTTCTCTAAAACGGAAGACTCCTTTTAGTCCTGGCCCCCACCTGGATCATCCAGGTGTTCAGCTCATTCTCTCCTAGAACTGGGCAAGCCTCTGCCAGGAATGTGGAACTGAACTCTATTTTATCTCTATAGCTACTAGAATACAAAATGTCATTTCTTGAGCTAAGTTTACTCTCTTCAATTGCATGGTTATGTCATTATGTAGCATGTTACCATGTGCAATGAGTGCACAATACAATTTTAACAGTAAACACATTTGAATCTTACTGGATATTTGAAGATACTAATGTAGGTAAGTGCATGGCTAATAAACTTTGAGTGAATGGGAAAGGTTCCCAGATCATGCATGTTTGAAGTCATAAAAGGGTCAGGATTCCAGCAGACTCGTGGCATCTTTACTGGTGGACAGAAGAATCATGGGGAAGCTTATCAGGAAATCAAGATTCCAGACCCTACCCTGGGAGATGGACACATCTGCTGCATTTTGCACAATGCCCAGGTGACCGTGCAGATTAGAGAGGCTTAGGTAAAGATAGCTCCCCAGCCTGTTTTACTAGAGCTTTGAGAGCCTGTATGTGGTAAGTGCCCAAGGAATTGCTACAGGCCTTGGCTGAGCTCTGGTGGTACAGGCGCCACTGGAGACATGTGAGCTCCACCCGTAGAGAAGTAGCCATGCCATTTCATCCCTGACAGCTGTGTACATTGGTTCCAGTTTCTCTCTGCTGCTTCTCTTACTTGCTTTTCACAAATGGGCTGAGGCAAGAGTGATGGATGCTACATCTGACACCAGGTTATAATAATGATTGTCTCAAACATTGCCTTGGATTCTGGCTTTGAAGAATGCTGTATTAGTCACGCTTCTCATTGTTATGACAAGATACTTTAAGAAACAACTCAAGAGAGGGGGGGTTTTATTTTTGTATTTGATTTGAGGGACACATTTCATCCTGGCTGTGGAAGCATGATGATAGCAGCAGGAAGTTGCTATCGGAAGTGTGGCCAGGCTATAAAACTCTGAGGCCCAACCCTAATGATACACTTTCTCCAGGAAGATTGCTTCCTAACCAGCCTTCCAGCAGTGCCCCCAGCTGTGCACTTAGTGGTCAAATACCTGAGCTTATGGGGAATATTTCACAACCAACTCACAACAAACCTGAAGTGTCAAATTGCAAGCTGCCCTATGGAAATGCCTATTTGACAAGAGGCTCTTGCATCATCCAGCAGTCAACAAGCCCCTGAGGCTTCCCAGAAGCCACCATGCTGTGTTTTGAGATCCAGCATCATCCATCAAACCATGAAGTGTGAGAGAGCTGTAACCAGAGGCATCCAACAAAACCACACCTAGCTCCTTCCCTCAAGAACAGGGAGATACGGGCTAATTCAAACATCTGGATAAGGGGTGTTGTTGGTTAGACATTATCAGTAATGCAATGGAGTTACATAAAGGTTAATGTTAAAAAAAGAAAAAAGAAAAAAGGTTGGTCTGGGGAGATGGACTGGTGGTTGTCCTGCAGGAGGACTGATTCAGATTCCTAGAACCTATGTGATATCTATTCTTGACTACATCTAGAATTAACTAAAATTCAAATGACTGGGTACACCTGTGGGGGATTCTTTTTCTTAATTAAATTATTTGAAGTGGGAACACCCACATCTAATCCAGATCTCTGAGGTGGAAGATCCACCTTCCATCTGCCCACACCTTCTGCTGCCCACTTGCTCTTGATCTCACTAGCAAGTCCATTGTTTCACTGCATTAGACTCTACTTCTTTGAGATTCCAGTGTTACAGACGGCCAGCTGAGACATCCAGCCTTATACACTGAACAACAACTGGATTCCTGGACGTTCCATTGGCAGACAGCCATGTTGGACTAGCTGGACCACTGCTGGGAAGTCGCTCTAATAAACCCTTCCTACATATTCACTCATTCTACAGATCCTTTTCCCGCAAAGAACCTCGACTGATAGAATCTAGAGAAAGACTAGGTGGGTACAGTGGTGTGCCTGATAGTCCAGCCTCAGAAGGTGAAATCAGGGGATCCCCAGAGCAAGAGAGTGAAGAAGAGCAAGACAGCCATATCGGTGAACTCTGGGTGTGTCTAGGAGACTGCCTCAAAGAGTAATGTGAATAGCAGCTGAGAAAGGTTCTCAATATTGTGATGGGGATAGCAGAAATAAATTATTGTTAATAAATAGGCTAGTAGTGAATGTTGAGTCTTATGAATGAAGTCATTTGTTCAAGTCTAGAGGACAAACAACACAGGAGAGGAGACAGTCACTGAATGGGGACCTTTGATAATAAGAGAGGAGGCTTGGTGTGTAAGAAAAGGGATGGGGCATGTCCACAGAGAAAATATTATCGGAGAAATGTCCTGTGAAATCCAGTCATGAATTTAAAGCAAAAACCAGCAGGAAGTTGTGTGGTTTTAGTTTTGTCTCCAGGCACATGCAGCTGCAGGTGGGGCCAGCCTTGCATTTAATCAGGGCTTCATCCTGCCAAGAAAGGAAGAGGAGGGGAGGAGGGGAGAGCAGAGGGGATTCATAAGGCCAAAGTTACACAGGGCTGCAGAGACCAACATGGACAGACTGCACGTTCCGGCTGGGACAAAGGGCTGTTTCCAGACAAAGACCCCAGAAACCAAGACTGCATGTGGAATGAAGGTGTCCACAGGAGAATGAAAGGAGGAAACAGTCCAAGGCACTGAGGCACAACCATGTCAGCAGGGAAAGGGATCATTTTCAAAACTGACGTATTCAATATATCTTCAATTCAGAGATTGTTCATATTGACATTACAACAGGGAAAGGTAGAAGAAACACATGAATATGCTAACAAGAGCCTTTTCATGAATTTGTCATTTATTCAAAATAAAAGGTGAGTCTTCATCACAGGTGTAGCATCTGTGCTGTCAGGGGCGCATTCACATGCAGAGATTCTTAAGCACGCTTCCCTATGGATCAGTTGACTGGCTCCATGGTGTTTCTTTCAGGAAGCACTGCACTGCATAAGCAAACTCGCTGAAGGTCACTGATGACTGGCTCTTTGCTGATGTGTACACACGTCTGACATTTCTTGTGTCCAGTGCTAGACTGCCTGATGCACAGCTTATCAGAGCATCTTTGTTAGAGGGCAGAAACACTGCGGGACTTCAAGTCAGAATCATTCACTTGATGGATATGTGATCATGGAGAGGACTTTCTTTTTTTCTCATCAACCATTTCTTTATTTTTACATAAAGCAGGAATGATAATATCTGCCTTCCTTGTGTAAATTTAATAATAAAACAATAACAAATGTTTAATAAAAGTCTTGAGTATGGCAAGTAGCATTGCCCCTATTCCATACTGGGCACTACTCTATGTGCTGTGCAAACACAGAACTCACTTTCCTTTCATCCATGCAGCAAATCTGTGGGGTAGATTGTAATAGTTCCCAGGTATTAGATTAGGAAACTGGCCCAGAGGGGTTGAGCTATTTGTCCCAAATCAAATTGCTGATGATGCACTCTACTCTAGTTCTGGGGCCCTTATTTATTTATATGATAAAATACTATGACCAAACGCAACTTAGGGAGGAAAGAGTTTATTTGCCTCAGTTTCAGAGAGATAGAGTTTGTCAGGGAGTGGAGCAGGAAGCCTAGCAATCACATTTCAACCACACACAAGAAGCAGAGAGCCAGGAGCGGGAACTCAGCTAGTCGGCAAACCCTCAGAGCCCACCTCCAGTAAGCACTTCCTCCCACAAGGGTTTACCAACTGGGTACCAAGTCTTCAAATGCATGAACCTATGAGGGACATTTATCATTCAAATCACCACAATCATTAAACTGCCATGCACAGGGGAGACAGCTCAGTTGGAGAAATGCTCAACTTGCAAGCATAAGCAGAATCTCATTTAAAAAACAAAACAATAAAACCTCAGGGCCTGTTGGTGCATGTCTATAATCCCAGTGCCAGAGAGGCAGAGACAGGAGGACCCTGTTACATGCTTGGTGGAAAGATCTAGTTTGGATCCTTAGGACCCGCATAACAGCCACATGTGCAAGGCCAACACTAGAGGTGGAGGGCAGAGAGATAGACACATCCTAGGGGTTGACTAGCCTAAGTGATGAGCCTTGTTCCAGGGAGAGATTTTTTGCCAAGAAATAGAGTGGAGCGTGGCTGACACTGACTTCTGGACTCCACACATGGACCTACAGGTGTACACATATACACATGTGCACACACATCATACACAAAACAACCAAAACAGTCCTCTGACCTACACATACATGCAAATACAGGTATAACTGCACTCATGTACACACATGCATGCGCACGCACGCGCGTGCATGCCCACACACACACACACACACACACACTAGTTCCCCCAACATTCACAACATCCCTTTTCTAGCATGTTTTCAAGTACTAGGAACAGTTGCTTAGCAACTTGTTAGTTTGTTCAGTATGTTAGGCTGTCTCCACAACTATGACACTTCCTTCTATAACTCTTGCCACAATTCTCGTGCACGTGTGGTACACTTCCCATTTCTCTGCACCTCCCCATGAGGGTGGAGTGGGCTGTGGAACTCTTCAGCCATCTGTTGGACCATGTCCTGACTTCAGCTCCATATTGGCTATCCTCATTTTCCCAGTTGTAAAATGGGAAGACCAACAAGAGATCGAGCCAGTTAAAACTCCAGTGTGGAAGGGAGGGGCTCAAATTCTTCTTTGCCATGCTCAGGTGGATGGCCCCACACCCATGCACAAAGAGAAAGCACTAATTTGACTTGGTGAATTACTTAAAAGAAATAAAAAGGAAGAGAACATGAGGATGGGAAGGGTGGTCTGGAACTATCTGGAGAGGGGATAGAGGCGAATATGGTTGTGTTTTATTGTATACATGTATGAAATTCTCAAAGACCTTTTATTTAAAATGGGAATCTAAGCAAGCCTTCAGTATTTTCTTCCTTCATCCAGCCTGTTGTTTTTCTTGTACTACCTGGAATATACTGTTGAATCACTTCGTCCTGTATTTTCATGACATTAGCTCCTTGGATTCTTATCTCTGCTCGAAAGTCAGCCCTTCCTGGAGGGCTTGCTGTGTCTCCTATCTAAAGCCCACATAGGCATGTACATGCACTCACACACAGAATTCATTCTCTACGATAATATTATCTACAAACTATTCATTATTTCAAGCTTGTATGTCTTGTTTCTGCTTCCCTCTCTAAACCAGAAGCTGCAAGAAAATATAACCATGACATTTTCTCTTCATGGTGATAAAACCAGCACTAAGAATAAGAAAATTCTCAATACCTCTTTGCTGAAGATGCTGGATGAGTTAGCTGTGCTGCTTTTGGGTCCATCCACTCAATGTTAGCTTCATTTAATCTTCACAGGTAACCTAGGAAATACATCTGATAGTGTTAAAGGAACATGTGATGGATGGATGACAATGGGCCCCAGAGGCTAATATATTTGAATGCTTGGTTCTCAGTTGGTTGAATTGTTTGGGAAGGATTAGGAGGTGTGTCACTGGGGTGTCCTTTAAGGTTTTAAAAGCCATGCCATTCCCAGTTAACACTCTGGTTTGCTCAGCCTCCTGCTTGTGGATCAGATGTGAACTCAGCTACTTTTTAGCACTATGCCTTCCTACCTGCAGCCAGTCCCCACCATGATGGTCATGGACTCTCTAGAGCTCTAAGCCAGACATTAAATACTTTCTTTTATAAGTAGCCTTGGTCATGGGGTTTTGTCATAGCAACAGAAAGTATCTAAGATGAGGCAGAACAGGTAAGTGCCGTCTTTGAGGTCACACAGCAGGTGACTGGAGAAGCCCGGATTCAAATATCACAGTTGGCAAAGCCTGCAGCCTTGACCATCATGCACTTGAGGTAATAAAAGGCTTCCGTCTTTTCTTGCCAAAACTTTTTCTCTCGCATTCCAATCCAGCTGCTTTCTCTGGCACCCAGACAGGCTGCCTTCAAAGTTCACTAGGGAATATTCTGGAAAAGACTCAATTCTCCTCTTTGGAAAAGAGCCCTCGATGGGATAGAAGCAGGAGGCCCTGAAAGACCTTTGATGGTTCACCCTTGCCTGCTGGCGTTACCACATGCCCATGATTGATTCTGAGAAGAAGCCACCAGGTGTAAGAGAGACTGAGCCAAAATCTTAACAGGCCCTTCATCCTTCACAGCTTGCTCCTGCTGGCCTCTCATTTTCAGTGGGAACCAGAATATTTGGGATCTCAGAAAGAAGGCAAATGGTTTCCCCAGCCCTTGTCTCAACACTCTGCCCCCTGCCTGGCATGCCCTTCCTGATCACAGATCCCTGATCATCCTTCAAGACACAGTTCAAGAGTCACCTCTTCCATGAAGATCTCTCTGATTTTCCCCAGCAGGATGTTCTGCTCTACTCTGCCTCTGCCCTTGGTGTTATATTGCAAGGTATGAAGTACATGGCCTTGAAGCCAGATAAAATTCACTTGCTCCTCATTCTTATAAGTAACTTGAACATACCAAGCTGTAGAGTTTTGTCCTCTAAAATGGGAACAACAGTATCTCTCTTAGTTCTGATGTAGGTCATAAATGAGATAGTTCACATAAAATACCAGACCTTGGAAGATCAGCAATAGTAACCCTAACTCGACACCATCCTTTTTCTGCTCTCTTTCTTACAGATGGTTAGTTCCTTGGGGCTCCTCCCTGCTACCCTGACACACAGTTTCTTTTCCTCGTTCCCTTGTCCTGCCTTGTATCTACTTTAATTTGGAAGTCCCACTTTCAGCCAAAGTTCTTTCCAGAAAATGTCCCCATGATAAGCATCCTATATTAATTAACACAGCATATTAGAGCCTTCCAAAAAAACACTTCTTATTACCAAGGTAATACATGCTCAATATAAAAACATGAGAAACACAGGAACATTTATAAAAGGCTGTTCAAATCTCTTATAATCTTACAGTTCTGGAGAAGCCCATAGTTAACATATGTCTTAATGTGCTATTGCTGTGAAAAGACACCGTGACAACAGTAACTCTTTAAGACATATTTAAAAAAATTTATTATTTTTATTTTATGTGAATTTTGTTTTGGCATGAGTGTTTGGTCCCCTGGAACTGGAGTTATAGACAGTTGTGAGCCGCCATATGGGTGCTTGGAATTAAACCCAGATCCTCTGGAAGAGTAGTCAGTATTCTTAACCACTGAGCCATCTCTCCAGCCCCTATGACAGCAATTCCTATAAAGGAAAACATTTAATTGTGGCTAGCTTACAGTTTAATCCATTATTGTCGTGTTGGCAATCATCATGGATCACAGGCAGACATTAGTGATGGAAAGGTAGCTGAAAGTTCTGTATCCAGATCCAAGGGAAGCAGGAAGAGAGTGAAACTGTCCCTGGCTTAAGCTTTCAAAAACTCAAAGCCCACTCCCAGCCACACACTTCCTCCAACAAGGCCACATCTCCTAATAGTCCCACTCCCTAATAGACCCACCAAGCTTTCAAATCTACTAGCATGTGGGGGCAATTTCTGTTCAAGCCTCCACAATGTATTTACATAGTTCCTTCTAGGCTATTTTATGTGCTTATGAATACATTGTCAAAGCATTAATGCTACATCACCTGGAAAACTGACATACACTATACACAGTGCCTTATTTAGAGCTTGTGGCTTCCAATGGCATGCCTCTATTGCCTCCCTTTCCCAAGACAGCAGCTATTATTCAAGAATGAGTAGATAGAGGAAAATAAGACCCAAAGAAGGAAAGATGCTTGTTTACATCCCTAGAATTGGAGTCTTGGGTCACAACCAAGTCTTTTCAATGGTCCGAATGAAGCAATGAGAGAAGGATCTGGAGTAATTTGCCAAATTTAAGAAATGTAGACCTAGAGGTCTCATGTTTATATTTTAATCCAAAGCCCAAAGACAGTAAATATTGAAACACTTTCATGCAGCAAATTTGAAACTGTGACCACTGAGAGAATGAGAGGCACACTCTCTTGCCCTGACCCAGGACTTTCACACTTGCTGACCCTCATTTAGTCAGGGTCTTGGTTTTATAAGTTAATTCTATTTCATTTAAAAAGTGTATCCAAGGATATCAGCTATCACAGGCCCTCCAGAAGGTTGGAGAACCAGATTTAGTGGCCACATAAGCAAGAACAACCAGACCTGGGGGTGTGCTATATATATGGCTTCAGGCTGCAAGTCATCTGAGTAGCAGGTGGCAGCAGATCACGCCCATAGCTGCACTCATAACATATGCATAATTCTAACCAGCCAGACTCACACCACGGGCGGGGCAAGAGCCCAGGAAGTCCTACCCCTAGCTGAGCAGCTACTGGCAGTTAACAGCTTCTTGGGAAAGTTTCAGTTTTCTTTGGATGCGGCCCCCATAGGCTGCCCATGTTCCAGGAGATGGCCCTACACCCATGCACATGTTGACAACAGTCAGTGGATTTTAAAAAGACTGCATGGGGGAGGAGATGGGGAGATGTGGAGAAGAGAGAACAACCTGATGTGGTTGGAGGGGGAAGGGACCTTGAATAAGGATATACACAGATAGAAAATGTGACTTCTTTATTCATAATAAAAAAAATAAATAAAAAGACTGCATGAAGCTAGGGGATAAAATAGTGAGAAGTCATGGAAGGCACTGGAGGAGAGGGATTGGGGTAGATTTGATCAAAACACGTATTTGAGTCTAACGTTCTCAGACTAGAAAAAAAATAAAAAGAGCAAATTGCTGCAGCAGCCAGCCCTCAGGCAGCCTCTGCATGCGCATGTCCGTAACTTGCCACATTGTTACTTCTCTGTCCTCTGGACTCCCATAGCACCTGCCCCACACCCCTCTCTATGATGCTAGCACAGAGACTCTGTGTGCTTCTAAGATACTCTTTGAACTTTGGCTGTGCTTAGGGACAATTAATTATATATGAAAAATAATTATATTTTCCTGCTTCCCTTAAAGCCTAAGTTCTGACCAATGGCTATGGATGGGAAGGATGCGTGAACAAAAGCTAGACAATATTGTTTAAGGAATTTATATTGTCCTTCATGTCTTACTTTTCCAGCTCTGTAGACTGGACTGTAGACATTGAGTTGACATCAGTCATGCAACAAGAGGATGGTGACGAGGCAGCACAGAGGAGGAGAGGAGCCAGGTCCCCAGTGACTGCAAAAGTGAGTCTGTCTGTCTCCCTGGACTGATTGACACACAAAAGAGAAACGCATCCCCTCACCCCCACCCCCGCATTAAATCACTAACAACAAAGGTCTGTGCACACATCCTTTCCACTCATAGTTATTGGTCAGAACTTAGACACAGTTAAGATTTCCATCTTAACATCAAGGGAAATATAATTATTTTCCATATATAATTAGTTGTCCCTAAGCACACTGCCCTTGCAACCTCAGTGTTTCCATCTGTGGAGTGGGTTATACTATCTACTCCATACAATGCCTAGATAACTTAGCTTTTATATAAGACAATCAAAGGCTTGTACTTAACTGCTCAAATAAACCACATCGTTCACAATGATTTGAGGGGAGAATTTGGATTTGGGTTGCAAACATGTATCTCATTCATGTGACAGCCAGATCCATGTGTTGCAATGTTTCATTCCTAACTCAGTTATTAATTTCTATTGTGTATAAGATATTCCCTTAGGTGATGTGAGAAAGAAAAAGATAACATAGGGAGATTCTACACTCAAGTATCCATACAACTTAATGAAGAATGAAAAAGAAAATAGCAACAGTCAACCAATGGGCAGCTGACTTTTAAAAGTGAAAAAGAAGAGAGTGTAGTCAAAATGTTGGAAGGGTAAAAGAGACTGTCTTTGAATAAAACTGAAGTGGGATGCTACACAAAAAGGCAAGACATCTGGGGTCCTTCCCAGCACTAGGGCAGGGGGCTGACAACCTCCCCTAACTCCATCTCCAGAAGATTCAACACCTCTCACGGGCACCTGCACTCACAGTCACATACCTGCACAGACACACACTCATTCGAATAATTAAAAGTAGAAGTAAATCTTTAAAAAGTATAGGGCAAGCTCTGATTTAATCTTATTTTAAGGTAAACAATAAATATTTTAGTGTGAATGGGTGTGCCTTTGGCACTACATTCGTTAACATTTTTTTCTTTCGGTATCCAAAATTCTAATTCTAATGAAAATCCTATATTTTGTTTGCTAAAGCTATCGGTTTAAAACTTGTCAGGATCATGGGAGGCTCAGTACCCTGAGATTTGACAGTTGTTGTGCCCTAAGATCCCAAATAGGATTTAGTTGGATTGTGTAAGGGTAATCCAGGCTTAGAAGGCCATAAGAACAAAAGACTCATAGTTTCTGGATATTTGGTGACTGTGTGGCCCCTGGGTGATTCACATAGCCTGGCCACCATCTTGTTGAATCTAAGTAATAAAGAGACCAGTGACAATTGCAGAAAAATGTACACCTGTGCCGAAAATTCACCGACTCAGATAGGGGTCCTTAACCCTGTCTGTGTATATGTTGCAGTTGATGTCCCGAATTCTGAAAGTGGAATTAAAGTAGAGAGTGGGGAACTGGACTGCCAAAAGAACTCAGCAGGTAAAGGTGCTTATTCAATCCACAGAACCCACATGATGGAAAGAGAGAACCATTTCTCACAAGTCATCCTCTGACAAGCATGCTATGAGACACAGCACTACCACACACACACACACACACACACACACACACACACATACACACACACACACACACACACACACTTTTTAAAAGACTTTTTTTAAAATGAAAGAAAATAGAGAATTGCAGGGAGGCTGTCACATTTGGCATAGTGACATTCTGAGAATCGAAATCACTGTCCAGATCTTCTTAATTTGCAAGACAATTATAAAAGACACATCTTGGTTCTGTTCAGTTTAAGTACACTAACCTACCCCAATAGAACCAAGAGGTGGGTTCCAAGTAGCCATACCACCACACACAAATATTATTGAGACAAGTGTGGCTATATAACTGGGGTTGAACTGATCAGAATGTATTTGGAATTGGAACTAGAAGATTCTAGCTCATTGTGTGTTGGATTCTTGCAAAAAGAATTTCTATTTATGAATAATTGCTGGTCGCCATGGCAAAGCTCTGTTCTTACCGCATCCCTATGAACTCTGCTCTTAGTGTGAGGCATGAGATCAGTCTTATCAGCATGGACACCTTACCTTCCGTTCTGTGATCTCAAAGTTGGAAAATTTTCTGTATTAGGTGCTAAAATCTGATGTGGTTTGTGGGGTAAAATGATAGACTGACAGTTTCTTTTTGCTTTTCAGTAATTATTTCTTACCTACTACCAGGGTCAGCCTGAGTACCTAGAGCTGCATGCTGCTTGAGCATCCTACCCTGAAATCACAGTGGGGATATATCCTGATCTCTGGGAGTTTTAAGCACCGTACCTGCTCTGCACAGTGAACTGCTGTTTGCATTATTGATAAAGAGGCAGAAAGTCTAAAAGGTCAGCACAGTGAGCCTGCCTTTCAAGCCTTGTTCAAGCACAGGCTTGCATCTCTTGCTGGGCTGTGAAAGCTTAGAAATCTGTGTGGAGGTCGGTGTGCATGCGTGCATGCATTTGCGTCTGTATCCTTGAGGAGGCTAGGGCTTAGATGTCATTCTTCAGGAGCCATTCTCCTTTCTGACCTGGAGCCCACTAAGCAAGTGAGGGGGTGACTGGACAGTGAGTGAACCCCAAGGATGTCTGTCTCCTTCCCAGTGCTGGGATTTCAAACATGGGTGCTGGAGATCACACTTAAATCCTCACACTCAGGCAGCGAGCCCTTGAGAGAGTCATCTCCACAGCTGAAATGGAATGCCTTTTCGGCTCACTTTGGGTTTTTACTTTGGTCCCTTGGAATTCCTCCAGAAAAGGATTCAGTCGAGTTAGCAGGTCAGCTTACCCTGGATAAAATGAAAATAGATGGGCTGCAGTGTCCCACATTCACAAGTCAGGAAATGAATTTGCAAGTGGTAAGTGAAAGTCAGAGGATGTTTTCTCTGATCTCAGTGTCTAGAGATGGCCTTGAACTCAGTGGCTTCAGGGTCATTGAGGAGGGAGGAGCCTGAAACTGAGAAACAGTGAAGGGAATATTCATTTGCTTCCTGGGTTGGAGAGCAAGAGTGAGCTGCTTAGGGATACAGCATCTGTCTCCTGAGAGCATCCTCCCTGATACAAGTGCCTTCTTTAAACATCCTCACTGGAGACATAATACCACTTACAGTGTCCACAACAAATGGTTGGCTGAGCAAAGGTAAGCTTCACAGAGGGAGTCCTGGGAGGCAGAACTACCCATGACTGGCTCAGTCAGACCAATCATAGCTACCAAGGTTGTTCAAAAAGTCCTGAAGGATCAGCTAGCCTCTGAATTTGCACCTCTAACTAATAAATCCCTAGGGTGGATGTGTGATTAAAAGGATTAAATATCATCTGGGTAACAACAGTGATCTCTATTGTAATCAAAAATCCCAG
Source organism: Sigmodon hispidus (assembly GCA_004025045.1). NCBI lineage: Eukaryota > Metazoa > Chordata > Mammalia > Rodentia > Cricetidae > Sigmodon > Sigmodon hispidus. Next base: position 132,713 of record PVIH01003435.1, read on the forward strand.
TGCTCTGAACCAAAGTCATTTTCCATCAATAGCCCAGTTTAATGTTTTTCGGGACTAGAGGGATCATTAATGCTTCTTTTTTGTGTCTGAGATTAATCTGATGTTGCATTTCTCATACCTGGCTCTAGGGAACAATAGTAATTTTTCCCTTTATAAAGCATCCTCTACTCCCACCCCACCTCAAAGGCAGCTATTTTAAATTTTGACTATCTCTACATAAAATGACATTCCTCAAACTGTTATGAATGACTTTTATTAAAAAAAAAATGATTGTCAGTGACCCTAGAGACAATAGAGAAGCACCATAACACACAGGTTACATTCATTGTAGGGGTCTGGTACTCAGTGTTTTATGGACATGACCACAAATCCTACAATTAATCATCCTGCTTTTCTATGCCTATGCATTAGACAGCAAAGCTTTCTAAATCACTCTTGCAGGGGCAGGTAGAAATGAACCACATATAGATTCATTTATGAGTTCCCTTGGAGAAGAACTTCATAAGTTAACAGATTAGAAAGATTTCTAGAAGGAGTATGACTTCAGATATCCAGAGGAACCTTCCCCAGAGAGCAGAGTGGGTAGGAGGCTGTCAACCTGTGCTCAGCACATACCTAATCAAAGACAGATACATCCAAGTTCATGTCCCAGCTCCATTACCTGCTAAGTCTGTGAATATCCAAGTTACTTAGTCATCATCTGCCTAGGTTTCCTTGTCTATAAAATAAGTATAATAACAACATTCAAGCAATGGAGCTGTTGTACACCTAGTGGAATAGTGACATTGATATTAACAGCTCACTCTTCACAGGAGACAGGAAACACTTGAGGTCTTTCCATCTAAAGGGATTCATTACATAAAATGAGCACTACAGTTGATGATTGTGGTGAGAGACCAGAGACCCAGAAGACAGCTTGGAGATCAAACAGAAGCTGCCAAGGATGGAGGAACAGTGGGAAGTTGTCTCGAAGAAGATAAAACTACATCCAGATCTGAGCTAAAGACACTGTGGAGTGCCCCCAGGATGCAAAGAAAAGGAACACAGACATTTTGGCCTGTCTCCAAATTCTGTTTTCTCATCTTGCACCAGTGCCTCCAATAGCTGAGCCTTCCTGGGAGTTACAGGGTAAGGGAGCCTAGAGGATGTAGCTCCCCAAATTACAAACAGGCCAAAGGGTAGTGAAGGGTGAATCTGAGTGCAAACAGGAAGTTAACCAGGAAAATCCTGACACTTATGGACACCTTGTGACTAGCAGGCCCTGGGCTCAGCCCTTTATAGAAATTATTCATTTAAACTTCTATGAAATACATAATGAATGTTAGATCTGTTATTGAAGTAATTAAGCATAAAACTTAAAACAAATAGCATGTGGGAGCATCCTTCACACAGAGGTAAACTGAAGGACATGCACAGTGCATGATACCTTCCCTCTGGTGATCATCCCGTTCACATTTTAAAGCTAAATAAAATCAATAGAGTGAGGCTTGTGGAGTTCTCACCCATCTTGAAAGGCACTGTCAAGGCTCCCTCATAAATAATCCCTGGCTGTCTCTGGGACAGAGGGTGCTTTTATCTGCCATCATCTCAACGCCCCTGAAAGCTCTAAAGCCTGTGCTGAGAAGACCATGTGACCTGAACACCAAGGGATAAAAATGTCTGAGGAGCATTAGATGCCACTTGAGTTAAGCCCAGGCATCATACTATGAGTACCTGATATGTAGTCCAAGCCCAGCCTGCTAACAGTCACATGAGCAATGCAGTCAAACCACAAACCAACTGAACTGAGAACCCACGTTTTAAGTATGGCCTTCCTAAGATATCATGTTGGAATGTGATTTATTCTTCAGCCATAATTAATACAGAAATGTGTGTGTGTGTTCTATAAAACAAAAGCAAAACAAAAATTAAAAACAAAAGATCCAATAAAATGGTTTAATAGTGAGGCCTTCAAATAACCTTTCTGTGGTTTTCTTCCTTCTCCTTCTGTATAAAGTTTTAGAATCGCCAGATATTTCCTTGGAAAGATGAAAAAAAAAATGTATGCTGGGAAATGCTTAACAGTGACTCCGGGAGCACTTACACTTCTTCAAGAAACTCTGGGCATCCTATCATGTAGTGAAATTATGCTGGTGATGTAAATATTTGTCCCCTCATGGGTTTAATAAAAAGCTGATTGGCCAAAGGTAAACAGGAAGTATGGGCGGGGCTACCAGACTAAGAAAACTCTTGAGTACAGGAAGAACCGAGACAGAAGCCAGGTGTAGCTGCCAGAGAGATCCATCACAGACACAACGAAGAGATGTAGAGGAAAGAAGCTGAAATGCTGCTCTGAGAAAAGGTACCGAGCCACATGGCTGAACATGGGTTAGATTGAGAGCAAGCGCTAGCAAATTATATGCCTGGCCCTTAGGTCAATCAGCATAAAAATAATAAAAGCCTGTGTATGATTATTTGAGGCTTAGCAGGGCTAAGAGTGAGACTAAACCTCTGGTCCAAGCCTGGAAAGTCTGGGCCAGAATCATTTACAACTCTATCATGACTCCCTGAAGATCCAAGCAAGTATGTGAAGTAATTAGAGCTGAATCCTTAGTATGAAGACTTCCCTTGCCCCCCACCCACCGTGGTCACTGAGTCCCTGAATACATGTGCAGGAGAACATTCTTGTCAAACCTCTTCCTGCCAGGTGACCTATTAGTCAAAGCCAAGCCACCTTCAGGACCCACGGACAAGAAGTCTGTCTTTGTAATGAATTTAACAGTCTCTCCTTGGAGCTTCCAGTCACAACTCTTCACTGAGTCTTTGCTATGGGTCATACATTGTTCTAGGCCCTGGATACAATAAAGAACAAGACAAAAATCCTTATCTCAAGGAATGTAGATTCTAATGGGTAAAATGTACAATTTAAAAAGCAAAACTTATATGAATGTTGCAAATAAGGGATTGCCTAACAGGCCATGCAATAGAATATCAATTCCTCAATTCAGCAGTGATGAGATATGGAAGGATTGGATGGATCAGATGGATCCCTGCCTCTCCCAGGGCAACAGGCTACAGTGGAGACTCTGCCTTATGTCTCCTTCTTTCCTCTTATCCCTCCTAGGAGTTGGGGCATCACCTGGCCTTCATTTGAAGCAGCTGCCCCATGTTAGACTTCTTCTTTAGAATCACAAAGCCCAAATTAGCCTCTTTTCTTTATAAAGTCTGCAATATCCGATGTTATGTTGTTAAAGCAACAGAAAACACAGTGAAATGCTAATTGAAGACATAGAACAGCATGGAGAAAATAAACCAGTTATCAGGCTGCTGAGGGTGTGGGGGGCATGAGTTTTTAAAGGATGGTTATAGAAAACCATCTTGGGGGAGTGGCTTTGGATAGAGACATGGCTGAAGAGGGAGGACACCTGTGTGTCTCTGGGACAGCATTCTGATGGAGGAACTTCAAGAGTGGAGTTGTGATGAGGTGCCTGCTTAAACCTGATTAAGAGTACAAAGGACAAGATGGCTGGACAGGGTCTGTGTGAAAAGGAAAGGGTAGGCCATTGGGTCAGGAAACTGTGAGAGCCCTGCTCAGGGCTTCAGATTTCATCCTCAGTGTGATGGCACATTTCTGGAGGGCACATATGATGCAGCTAACTGCTGTGTTCAGAGCGTGGCTGCCTAGTGGGAATCTGAAGGTGTGGAAGGAGAGTGAATGACCCCTTAGCAGTGTAAGAGAAGTCAAAGAAAACTCCAAGGGTGTTTTTTCTTAAACAAGTAACTTTACATCAGCAGTACTTGTAGGTAACTGTGTAAAACAGTTGATTCATGTAAGAGAGAGGCATATATTCCCAAATCATTTTAGTAGTAGGGTTTACTATACTAAACACACAGTAGTTAGACAGAAAATTAAAGTATACACATGTTGGAATTCTAAAAGGAAACAGTCAGGGTTCCCTTTGGGAAAATCATCAATATGAACATTGAATGAGTAGGATTGACAGACAAAGATCTTTCTAGATCTTCCTGTGCTATTAAAACAGGAAACCAGAGAGACAGGTCTCTATGACGGATTGGATTTAAGGTGGCTAGAAACAGGTGGTTCCGAGTTTCTAATGTGAGTGGATGAAGTAGAAAATTGGGGAATTTGAGCTACCTTAAGGATAGCCCATATTAGCTACACAGGTGCTTGGGTATAGAAGCCTGAAGCTCAAAGGCAATGTCCAGGCTGGAAATAAAGATATGCTTGTATCATCTGTTCTCAAGGGCTCTACAAGTCAAATCTGACTTGCTTTTGGCATCCTCAAAATTTGAAGATGACCATGCTTCTCAGTTCCACCCCACCGAGCTGCCTGAGGCTAATCACCTCTGGTTCTTCCCTTTCCTGCCCACTTGGGTCTCAAATAGAGAGTTCAGAAGCCCTGCTGCTCCAGGCGTCAGCTGTGGCCCAGTGGCATCACCTGAAGTCTAGAAGCATACAGTTCAGCCCCCTCACTTCCAGACCTACAGGATCAGCATCTATGCTTTAATGGGAATCCTTTAGTGATTCTTCAAAACACTAGTTTAAAGTAGATGTATATGCACTAACATGGTCCTGGCAAGTATTATCCATATATGGAAAGGCTATTCTGTTTCATTAAATTAGTTAATTTTTCCCATCCAACCCAATCACAGTTTCCTCTTCCTTCATCTCCTCCCAGCCCCTCCCCTCACCTTCCTTTAACCCCCTCATATCTACTTTTCCTCTTTTCTCTTTAGAAAAGGGCAGGCCTCCTATGTATAACAGACAGCCATGGCATATATAGTTGCAGTAAAAGCAGGCACTCTTCTTCTGTTAAGGCCAGACAAGGCAAACCAGAGGTGGAGCTCAGAGAATCCTGTTGAAGAGCAGAGAGAAAGTGTTTCTATTGTCTCTGAACTGTGCCGACCCCACCAACCCTACAATAACAGAGGACTGATCTCTGAAATATATAGAGAACTCAAGAAACTAGAGCCCAAAACCCTGAATAATCCAATTAAAAAATGAGGCTCAGAACTAAAAAGGGAATTCTCAGCAGAAGAATTACAAATGGCTGAAAGGCACTTGAAAAAATGTTCAACATCTTTAGCCATCAGAGAAATGCAAATCTAAACAAGTTTGAGATACCGCCTTACACCTGTCAGAATAGCTAAGACTAAAAACACAGGTGACAGCCTATGCTGGAGAGGATGTGGAACAAGGGGAACACCCCTCCATTGGTGGTGGGAGTGTAAGCTTGTTCAGCCACTTTGGAATGTAGTATGACGGTTTCTCAGAAAACTGGGAATCATTCTCCCCAAGGATCCAGCAATACCACTATTGGGCATATACTCTAAAGATGCACATTCACACCCCAAAAGCATTAGCTCAGCTATGTTCATAGCAGCATTATTTGTAATAGCAAGAACCTGGAAACAACCTAGATGCCCCTCAACTGAGGAATGGATTAACAAACTGTGGTACATTTACACAACTCAGCAGTAAGAAAAAAAGATATCCTAAAATTTGCAGGCACATGGATGAATTTGGAAAATATCCTCCTGAGCAAAGTCTCACAAACCCAGAAGGATAAGCAGGGAATGTACTCACTCAGTGGATTTTAAGCAAAAGCATTCTTATTTCATTGAAAGATGATAAAGTGATTTAAAACACACACACACACACACACACAAAACTTTTGGTTTGACTGTAGAAGGGTTACTTAACAGGAATTTGTGGTGGCCAAAGTGCATCCGTGGACATTAGCTGTAACCTACTGTGCTTTCTTTATCTGTAGCTGAGCCTAACCTGGCTTGAGGAGCTTTAGATTTTATTTTTTATGTTCCATGTATTTAGAGAAAAGAGAAGTTTTATTACTGTATGGTTTTTTTTTAAGCTATCCTAGATGTTTTGCTTTTTTATATAAAGTTTGATATTGATTTTCAAAAAGCAATTAAAAAAAAGTGTTTCTCTTGGAAAACCTTCTGATGGAGGAGCAGAGCATATAAGAGTGGAGATCTGAAGAGGAACGTGGGTCAAGGGGTCAAGGACACTACAAGAAAACTCACAAAATCCAATAACCTGGGCTGATAGGGGCTCACAGGCTATTCTGATTGCATGTCTGTGCCTCCATTTCTCTATCTTTCTCTAAAATGCTATGAGTTATCTCATCCACTCTTATAAAGGCTCATATAAAACGGTTGAAGTAAGCAGCTTCATATAGTTAGGACCCCAGGGTGAGTTTATTATTGACTAAAGTCCAGATCCCTTGCTGTAGTGATGAACCCCTGTGAATCTTATTCAATTTGTCCTGCACCGAGTGTAGTCTGGCTAGCCCTAGGTCATTGGGACTGGACGCCTATTGCGACCGTTGGTCTTGACCATCTCTTTCCACTGCCATGGACAAATCTGAGGAAAGATTTATTTGGCTTTTGTTTCAGAGGCTTCAGTCCACGATCAGCTGGCTCTGTTGTCCTATCTGTGACAATGAAGGAACATCATGGCAGAAAGGCATGACAAAGGAAAACTGCTTATCATTGCCAGCCAACAAGTAGAGAGAGACAGAGGGGTTAGGACACTTTCATGGCCATCATCCCAGTGACCCACTTCCTCCACGTAGGCCCTACCTCTTAGCTTCTACAGTCAAACTGAGAATTCATCTATATTTTTAATCCAGTCATTAGTTTGAAGCCTTGATAATTCCAGCACTTCTCAATAGTGTCACCAGTCAGAAATACAAGAGACTTTGAGGTGATTCTTTATATCAAAACCATACCAATGTGTTGTATGTTGTCAGGCCTAGCCTCGAGGTTCAGACCCACTCACCCCCCAACTGCTGCTTTGCCCCAAAGAAACACACAAAAGCTTATATTCCTTTCATGCTGATTGACCTGGAACCCAGACATATAGCTTGTTAACTCCTTCATCTTAACTCAACCCATGATTCTTACCTTGTTCAGCCATGTGTCTCGGTACCTTTTCTCAGCAGTGTTTCAACTTCTCTCCTCTGTGTCTGCTGCATATCTGCTAATTTCTCTGGCATCTCTGCTCTGCTCTGAGATTTTTCCAGAGTTTTCTTAGTCTGGTAGCCCCACCCACACTTCCTGTCTGCCTCTGGCCAATCAGCATTTTATTAAACCAGTAGGAGGGACAAATATTTACAAGACATCATAATCCCACTACACCAATGCCCCCTTTATACCTGTTGCCTTCAGGTACCTTAGAATAGAGTCAATAGGTATGAATAGAGCTAGAGAGCCAGAATGCCTGTGGGAAGCTGAAGAATATTAGTAAGTATGTAAAGTAGATGAAGTGCTGAGTGAATGTGTAGCGTTGACAGGGGCCCAGGCATGCCATATCAATGAGACCTTACACCCATAGGTAATTAGGGAAGCCTTTCTTGTACAGGTCAGGCTTAGTGCTGACAGAGCCTTCTTCTGAGTATGAGTGTTCACAGTACGTCTAAGTGTATGCATACAATTGACCAGTGTGTGCAAAAGCTAACAAATGAAGCTTCCTCCTCCAGTATATTTACAGCCTGAGACTATAGACTGTTGGCCTCCAGAGACTTCCTGCTGAGACTGGCTGATTTATCCCCCTGTGCTGTACATATTAAACTTATGAGGGTTCAGATTGTTGGGATAATTGGTGCCCTCTGTCAGAGCAAACACAGCCCACCTGACCCCAGATGTTCTTTATGTTTATCTGTGTCCCTGTCCTTTTTTTAGAACCTTGCCATCCCACAAGTTTCCAGACCCACATCATGTGGGATATGGTAGAGCACCTGTATGTGTCCTGTTCCTACAGCAGATGGATGGCTTACACAAAGCATTTAAGTTTTCTGGACCTGTTACTCCATCTGTTGTTTAAAATATGGTGGGACCAGCACTTGTCATACATGCTGCTCTGGTTTGGGAATGTCCTAGGTATGGTATGCTGAGGTTGTAGACCCTCTAAAAAGTGAAGGTCTAGACAAGTGGAGGAGGAATCCATGACAAGAGAGCTTGCCCAGAATGACCAAGCCTTGGGCTTGATCCCAACATCAGAGAGGGGGTAAGGTATATTTTTCTAGAAGTGGTGGTACACACCAGCAGTTCCAATAATCAGGAAACACAGGTAGAATGACCCAGGCATAAGGTCAGCCAGGCCCCATGATAAGATGAGATGAGCCTAGTGGTGGGTAATTAGGTCATGAATGGATTAATATTGGGCTTAAGGAAGTGGGTTGGATCCAGCAGAAGTGGATTCATTCCTAACACAGCAGGTTGTTAGAAATAGAATAAACCAGTCTCCTGCTTCTTTCCTTATATACATGACTTCTTGAACACAATTTTTTTCTCTTTCTACTTCCTCACTGGGCTGTGATGCAGGAAGGGGGACCTTGCTGGTGCCATGGTGTTACAGGGACCAAATAAACCTCTTTATAAATTACTCAGCCTCAGGCATTTTCTTATAATAATACAATATATTGTTATTGCAAAGTTTAAATGACTTGAAGCATGGAGAAAAAGATCTGGAGTCTTTAGAAGTCATTGCCCAAGGCTATCAGTAGAATCCTACTATAATACAGTTCACAAAGTCATGGCATTTTGGAGGCTCAGAGAAGTTATGTTGTAGGTCCTGGAGAGATATAGACTCATCATGGACCAAGCAAGCAGGGCCCTTGGAATGAATCTGCATCTTTTCTCATATACCTCAGGTTTTGGGAATTGTGTCCCCTGTGTGCACTGTCCAACAAACCCAGCGGTATACAACAGGTCTGCCTTCCTTCTTTAAAGCATCAAGAACCTAACTGGCTTTGGGTAAGTCATGGGGGAGCTTAGGATTCACTGAATGGATCTTGGGGTCTTCGGGCTTGGCTTTAGGTTTATAGTGAGTCTGAAATTATTTTAAAATGTACAATTAATTTCAATGATAAATAATCTGTATTCCTTTTCAGTTGCCTGGTTGCCTTAAATTTTTATAAAACAATTTAGCTGGCAGAGATTTCCCCAGGAGCATGGCAGGGAGTGTTGCGGGTTTCCCATTCTTCCTGTAAGCACTGGACGATGGCAAAGCAATGACCACCTCTCTAGCTGGGGGTGATCTACCATTTTGTTACTTGTTTTTATTTGCTGCATCTGCATTGCCACCAGGAATGGGTACCTTGCCTGGAACAGTGGGGGCTGTCATGAATAGCAGAATCATGGGTATTGAGCTACGGTGGGGCAGCGTTGCTATCATCCTGGGCCGTCATCCATAAGGCTGGTTCTGGTTCAGTAGGGCAGGATAGGGCTCAGAAGCCAGCATTGGAGTAAACATTGTAGGCCTTTGTATGAGCACATAATAAATCTGAACCTTACCAACTGAAAGTTCAGTGTGACCATGTGATTCACTTGGGCTAATAAAATGTGAGCAGAAATTATTTATCATTTCTGGGTAGAATTTTTAAGAGAAACTGGGGTACCTGCCACACAGCCCTGGCTCTTCTGGAAAGACTATAGAGCCCAAGCTACAATAAAGCCTGGATCCCAAAAATCTATGTAGAGTCAGTGTCACTGGAGAGTCCAAGAGAAGAGCAGAATGAGCAGGAGATTAGAAATGATAATAATAAAGGCACACAGCATTTGTTATGTTAAGGCATTGAGATTTGGAGGTCATGTGATACTGCGGCATAAGGTAGCTTGCATACCTAGTGACCTCAAAAGTTGTTATCATCTACAATTTTTCTAATCAATGTCCTTGAGAGGATTGCACATTAAGTAAACATCAAGCAAAATTTAAGGGAAAAGTGTTTAAAATGATGCTCTCTATTGCTTGCCTATGAAGAATGCTAAGCAAGCTTTAAAAATACAGTGTTTATTTTAGAAGACAGCAATAACAAAGAAACTGGTCTGCGATAATTAGAAAAGGTTTGGTTTTATATTAAACCCAGATTTACCGAGACCTTAGTTTTTGTTCTATCTAAAGTAAAAAGAAATTTAATTCCTGATGTGTCTTGTCATATAACCTAGACCTTGAGTTCTTGGGAAGAATCTTGAATTGAATTTTAAGCAATTATAGCAACCAGAGCCTTGCAGAGTGTTACTTACTTTCATTACATTTCAATCTTGGAGACATATGTCTTCTATTTTGGCTTTTCATTAAAGGGGTGGGGGGGAGAAGAAAACACAGTAGATGACTATGAGATAAATGAACGTTTTGTCCTTTCTTGCTAAAGGTATTCCCCCTTCTCCTTGTCTGCTGTCATTAGAGACCAAGGAGGTCTGTGTGGGAGGACCAAGGAAGACCTCAGTGAAAGAGGTGACAGGGGTCAGGAGCTGCCACCAGGAGGAACAGAGATACTATATGAGAGTGGTCAGATCATGAACAGCACCACCACGAGCTGCCCCCTTGTTCCCAAATGCCACTTAAAGAGGAGGCAAACAGGGCTGATAGGAGTTGGAGCTCTGAACTTATAAACTGGTGAGGTAAACTGAGGCTCCTCTGGGAGGGTGGAGTCTCCAGGGTGACAGGAGAAACATGTCTTAGGTGTGGGAGCACAGATGTGGAATCCTAATTGTCAGACACCGAGGCAGGAAGACTGCAGGTTCCAGGCTAGCCTGAGCTACATAACAAGATCCTGTCCCCCACCCTACAGAAAGGCAGGGGACCTGATTCAGTGGAGCACTTGCCTGCAGTTTACAAGGTTCAGACCCCAGTTCAGGAAGAAAAGAAAATAGAAGGTATTTGAGAATTCTTTCCCTGGGAGGATATCAGCAATGTCCACCCACTCCTTAGAAGGTCCCAAGGACAAACCAAGTTATGATTTCAGAACAGGTCAAGCTGGGACTGACAGGTTTGCTAGGATTGCTTACAAAATGTAGGTGACTCTTCCCAGCATGGTCCATGGCTCCCCATAGCCACATAAATTGAGTCCAACTCCAATTAACCTTCTGCGACCAGCCCGTATACATACTCTACACCTCCCTTGACCCAGAGACCATGTGCAAGTAGGGACATAATTATATACAAATGGCTAAGAGGAGGAACTGGGCTCTCAGGTGAGGGATCAGTGACACTCCTCACCACCTCCTCTGGCCAGGGAATGCCACACCTAGTCACAATGAACTCCTGCAAGCAGACTGGTCTTAGGGAAATTGATGACTTTGTATTCAGAGGACCAAATTTGACAATAGAAGGAAAGTCATAAAATACCTTTTAATAAATGTAAATATTAATCTATAGACATATTCAGTGAAATTAAACGGCTGCTTCTCACACACTACAGCAAGGGCAAAAATGTGATATGGTGGTTCCTTCCTTTTGAGACACTGGAAGAGCAGTCTTGACTTTGGTGTTCTCAGGTTTTAATGGCACCAAGCTCACACTGAGGGCTCAGCACTGCTGACTGCTGACTAGACACTCAAAGTGGGTCTGGGGAGGAGCTTAGAGCCTACTTTTCTAGCAAGTTCTCCAGTGAGTCTGCTGCTGCTCACACAGGGATCACACTTTGAGAAACCTTGCATTAATTCACCTAAGTCCAGTGTTCAGCTCACTGCAGGGACCTCACTAGACACTGGAAGGTGCAATGATGCATGACACAGCCTCAGTGACTATACAATCTCATCACAACCACCATTTTCTCATCACCATCCCTCTGCTGTTATTCCCCAGCAGTCCCTAGAGGCTGGCCATAACATGGAGTGTTTCCTATGGCTGGCCTCATCTAACTCACTTTGCAGGTGAACTCTCTTAAAGGGGGTAGTTTGGAGACTACAAAGACCCAGAACTGACTTATTAAAACCTGCTCATTTTTGTGTAATCTTGGCATTGGGACATTTCTAGCAATAGTTCCACAGCTCTGCCACTGCACCACCTCACCTTGAGTGAGACCTCTTCCCTTCTCAGAGCCCCGGGGTTTCTTTCCAATTCCTATCATAGAAATTAGATTTTCACTTTTCTGGTCATCTTTAATATGCACACACACACACACACACACACACACACACACACACTCCACAGCTGGGGAGGGGGCAGAGAGGGGTGCTTGTTCAAGCATCTAATTAAATTGAATTTTGCTAAACAAAACTTCATCTCCTCCAGAGAGAAATCATATCACTGTTTGTGAGCAGAAGCAGCTGTCAGCAATTATGTTTTAAATAGTAGGGTTTATTCTATTTGATATGCATAGTTTATAAAAAATGCATGTAAGAAAAAGCGAGTCCAATGACGAACTTGAACAGGAACAGCCTGTGTTCAAGTCCATTTTGAGCAATCTTTATTCAACCCCAAGTATTTTCATGGTCTTCCTTTATCCTGGCCCTGTGGTTGGCTCGTTTGCTGTTCCCACTGCTCACATGGAAGGTGGCCTCAACAGTGTTCTCAAACCCGTGGCAGAACAAATGGGGTCCTGGGTCCCATTGTCAACTGTCAAGAACATGTCTCCTAAAGTGTCTCCACAGGAACCTGCAATCTGAGTGTCACTCTAGACAAAATGATCTTTTCACATTGATTTGTGTGTGTGTGTGTGTGTGTGTGTGTGTGTGTGTGTGTGTGTGTGTGTGTACGTACACAAGCATGCATCAAATCTCCCTGGACCTGGAGATACAGGCAATTGTGAGCCCTTAGATACGAATACTGAAAACTGAACTCTGATCCTCCATAAGAGCAATCTGTGCTCTAAACCACTGGACCATTTCACCAGCCTCTCAGTCTCACCCTCTCAAGCCCATCCAGGCTGGAATACATGCCTTCATACTCTCTCCAAACGCTTAGCTTCTTCTCCAAGAACACAAGAGGGAAAATCCCAGACAGAAACCCCAAACTTCCTCTTGTTCTCCTTAGCTTCCTGTTCCCTCTTTCTGTTCTTTTCTCTGCCCTTGGGGACACAGGCAAAATACAGCCCAACTCTGTAGGTGTGGGGAAGACATCTTCCCAAAGATCAGCTGAATTCTCATCCCTCATGTCAGGCCGCTAGCACTGGGTGGGGAAACAAAGCCTATATTGTAGGATGAGGGCAGTTAGGAACAGGAGGGAGAAAACTGGATTCACAGAGATCTAACCACCTCCTACCCACCACCCACCCCGACTCTCCCCTGCCCCTCCCCTCTCCCCCCACCCTTTACTGCTGCCTAGCCAGAGATGGCTCTACTCATTGGTTAGTCCTGGGCTTCCAAGCAGAGCTTCCTGCTACCATTCAAGAATGGAAGAACACACATTTGGTTCTCATTCTCACCCTCCTTTATACATCCTTTACATATGTTCTCTTTCCTGTTTTCCTGATTATAAAAGAAATATATGATGCTCACTACAGAAGAAAAACATTGAAAATGAATAAATATGAAAACACAAATCCTACCCTCCAAAATAACTACTTGGCACCATTCTATATTTTCCCATACTTTTCAGTATTTCAGAAATATTCAGATATCTGTGTATGTCTCCAGAAAGTTTTTATAGATCTGTGTAATTCTCTGAATGGAGCTATATCATACTGTCCATACCACTTTCTTTCCCATTTTATAATAACCTATAGATCTTTTTCCATGTTAATCATATGTCTCTGCATCATTAACTAGATTTCTTTTGATGAACATGAGGCCTTCTCCAACACTCTTCCTGGGCAAACTAACAGACAGTAATCTTCCCATAGCTGTGAATGGCGTTCACTTTTCCTCACAGTTTGGTTTCAATCTTCATCTCTGTAAATGCTCCTGTGGATAGGACCGTGACCTACATACAACTGACATTTCCGTAGCCTGTGTATCACTGCCAGCTACTGAACAACCAGCTCATGGTTGGGCTAACCACCCCAAGCTAAAGGAGGGAATTTGCTCTTGGCTCTTTTTTAACTTTTTATTGATTTATTGAGGATTTCACATCGTGTATCATGACCTCACTCATCTGCCTGTGCCCTCACTTCTGCCCTCTGCCTTGGCAACTTTCCCTAACCCTTGGCTCTTAGGAGGTCGTTCTCTCCACCATGATTTCTCTTGTCTGCACCTTTCCTTCCTTCATGACTCACATTCCAGAATGTTCTGCTGGTTACTCCCCTGTGCTTCCCTTGAGCTTTCTTCAGCTAACACTCGTTCTATAATTCTTCCTTCTGTTTCTGTTTCCTTAATGTTTTGAGTGCTAGAAAGATAGTTCAGTGGGTAAAAATGCTTGCTAAGCAAGCATGAGAGCATCCGTGTAACTCCAACACTAAGAGCACAGTGATGAGCACATTCTAGGATTCTGCTGGTCAGATAGACTCTAGCCAAATTAGCAAGTCCCAGACTCAGTGAGAGACCTTGTCAGATAAGAATCTTAGAGAGATGTAGTGGGGAACATGAATTCCACCTTAGCCTTAGAGTACAGCTTGGGAACATGTAGCCTTCCATCTTGGCCTGGGGTATAGCCCTTCTAGTATGGCTATGGAGTAAGCTTAAGATCTGGGATATTCTCTCTCTCTCTCTCTCTCTCTCTCTCTCTCTCTCTCTCTCCACTGCTCTTGGATGGGGAAGATTGAGACCAGCAATATGAAGCTGTGTGGGATCAGTCCAACCTTCCAGAAACATCATGACTGTATCTGCCCTTTTGTGTCCCTAATTGCTTTCTCTAGAAACCTTTAATAAATAAACAATCTTTCTCAGTCACCCATAATTTTCTCACATTACAGAGACACCAGATGCAGTAGAATATTATCTTAGGATGTGTTATATTTGTTTACGCTGTGAAACATTTGTTTCCGTAAAGATGTGTTACGCTGTTTTATGTTGCACTTGTTTAACTCTGTAAAGCTGTGTTCTTTGCTTGTCTAAAACAGCTGATTGGTCTAATAAAGAGCTGAATGGCCCGAAGCTTGACAGTACAGGACAGGTGGGGCTGGCAGGCAGAGAGAATAGATGGGAGGAGGGATCTGAGAGGATGAGGGCCAGGAGAGGAAGGAGAGGAGGGTGCTACACAGACAACCTCGGAGCAAGAGTGAACGGAAGATATACAGAAATAAGAAAAGAAAGAAGCCGAGTCAAAAGGGAGATGGCATTATTTAGGTTAAGGAAAGCTGGTTAGAAATAAGTCAAGCGGGGCTGGAGAGATGGCTCAGCGGTTAAGAGCACCGTCTGCTCTTCCAGAGGACCCGGGTTCGATTCCCAGCACCCACATGTCAGCTAACAACTGTCTGTAGTTCCAGTTTCAGGCAAACACCAAGGCAAATAAATAAATAAATAATAAATAAAAATAAAAAAGAAAAAGAAATAAGTCAAGCTAAGACTGGGCATTTACAGGTAACAATAAGCCTCCATGGATGTGTAACTTAGTTGGGAGCTGGGTGTCGGGCCATCCCAAAAGAACAAAGTAAAAACAACCAACAGCAACCCAACATTGAGCTCCAGATTCCGCTCATATGTACACACAGACAAGCACACACACATATGCACACACATGCACACGCAAGCGTGTGCACACACACACACACACACACACACACACACGTACACACACCACACAATTTTTCTTTTCATTGCCCTTCACCAGTCAAGGTGGAGCCCAAGGGGGAGGGAGCATTTACATTCATGTGATGGGAAAAAACAAGACGACCATGTTTAACCTTGTCAGTAGTCCCCGGACAATTCGCTCACATTGAATCTCAGTTCTTCTATCTGTAGATTCAGAAAGCCTGGTCTAGCCCCATATTTTATGTGAACAAGGACTCTGCTTTAGGGAGAAGAGAAAAGAAATAAAAATGATGACTTGTAAAAGTGAGAGACTCTCTCAGCCATATGTGAGTAAATGACAAAATAGTGGTCTGCGCCTGGTAGGTGAACTGAGTGCAGTGATGACTGAGAATGGTTCCCATAGGCACACAGATCTTAACTCTCAGACCTCAGGCGGTAGAATTGTTTGGAAAGGATTAGAGATGTGGCCTTTTTGAAGGAGGTGTGTCATTGGAGGCCAGCTTTGATGTTTCAAGAGACTCAGGGCAGTCCCAGGCTCTCCCTTCACCTCTTTCTTGCTGATGAAATATAAGCTCTTTGTTACCGTTCCAACACCGTTCCTGCCTGTATGCTATCATGTTCTATGAACTCTAACCCTCTGAAACTGAAGGCCCTGACAAATAAACCATTGCTTTTGTAAGAGGCACTGGGCCATGGCGTCATATCATAGTAATAGGAGTATAATTAAGATACCAAGGCATAACAAATCTGAGTCAGAAACAATACGTCATTGCTAGGGAGAATGCTTGAGTCTACTAACTACTCCCCAGAGACTGCTTAAGTAATAGCACCTCACACCTACTGTTTCTCCAAACATATGTGTCAAATGTTAGTTAGGCACATAATTCCCTAGCCAGAACCAACATTTCCCAGAGTCCTTTGCATCTCTTGCCAAATGTGAACCAAGTAATACCAACCTGTGCAACCTCAGACTTGCTGCTCATCCTTAGCTCTTTCCTTTTCTAGCCTGACAGGCCTAGGTGACCCTGGCTTTAGGCTTCCAGTTCTGTGATTGTCTTAGTTATGGTTTCTATTGCTGTGAAGAGATACCATGACCATGGCAACTCTTATAAAGGAAAACCTTAATTGTGGCTGTCCTACAGTTTCAGAGGTTTAGTCCATTATCATCATGGCAGGAAGCAAGGTAGCATGCAGGCAGACACGATGCTAGAGAAGTAACTGAAAGTTTTACATTTTGATCCTCAGGTAATAAGAAATAAACTGTGTCCCACACTGAGCATAAGTTGAGCATATGAAGCCTCAAGACCTCCCTCTACAGCAGCATACCTTCTCCAACAAAGCCACACCTTCTCCAACAAAGCCACATCTTCTCCAACAATGCCACACCTCCAACAATGCCACACCTTCTCCAACAAAGCCACACCTCTTAAGAGTGCAATCCATACAGGCCAAGCATTCAAACACATTAATCTATGGGCGTCATCCATCACGGTGGTCTTGTGTGGATAATCTGCCTATGTATGTTTCTCATTTATGGTTTGAGTACAAAACAGTTCCTCCAGATTTGTATGTTACATAATTGGTCTCCAGCTGGAAAATTAGAAAGCGGAATCTAGCTTTGAGAAAATCACCAGGAGCTTAAATCTGAAGGTTATCCTGGTCCCAGTCCTCTCCACTTTCCGGATGAAGTGAAGAGCCTTCTCACTTGGTTCCACTGCTGTGAAGTTCATCCCAAGCACAGGCTGCCAAATAGCCTACTGAAACTGTGAACAAAGGGTGTGTTTCTTCTCCTGAGCTGCTTCTGTCTGATATTTCCTCACAGCAATGCCATAGTCTGGCTAACACTCTTTCCACATGGCAGAATACCATGTGTTCGCCTGTGCAGCACAGCACACTGGCAGGCAGGATGGAGTCCTCTGTGCTGTGTTGCTTCTGATTTTATATCTATAAACTGGGTTATTTTTACTTTTTTCTAATTTATGTTTCCTTATGACATCTGAGTTCCTTTAAGACTCTTGAATATTTTCTTGGAACAAAGAATGATGAATAGATGGATAAATAAAAAAACAGCAAAATCTTAGAGTAAAAATTCTTAAAAGCATGTGATTCAATTCAGGTAATTTTTTCCCTGCAATATTCTTAAAAGAGAGTTGATTTATTTACCCAATTTAAGATTTATAGTGATTAGAACCTTTTTCCTAATGGAATAGTTAATTGTAAATATTACTAGAGTGTCTTGACCTTAAAGAGAACAATTTTCTTCCCTATGGAAAGTAATATTAGTTATAGCAAGATGATATAATATTTTAATAAGTGAAAAATACAACATAGGAGGCTAGGGTGATGATTCAGTTGGTAAAAGGGCTTGCCTCATCCTGACTTCAGTTCTTAGACCTGTATAAAAGTGTAAGTGTGGGTGTGGTCAGACATGCTTTTTATTCCAGTGTTCAGGAGGTAGAAGCAAGTGGCTACCTGTGAGTTCCAACACAGCCTGGTCTACATAACAAGATCCATGACAGCCAGGACTGCATAGAAAGACCTTGTCTCAAAAACAATGAGGTATGATGGTTCCTACTGGGAAGCAGAGACCAGTGAGTCCTTGGTCTTGCTAGCTTGACAATCTAGACTGCTTGGTGAGTTCCAGGGCAGTGAGAGACCTGTCATATATCCTCCAACACATACACAAAGATAAAAGGCTCCTGAGAAGTAACATCCAAGGTTGTCTCATGGCCTCCACATATATAAACACACACACACACACACACACACACACACACACACACGAAAGGCAATAGAGGGAGGAGGTAGGGGGCCAATAAGAGAAAATTGTGGGTTTCTTAGCAAGGAATAAATAAAAACAAAGTAAAATGGTATATATGTTTAAAACAATGTGCTGAGAAGTGGTAGCACATACCTTTAATCCCAGCACTCAGGAGGCAGAGACAGGTGGATCTCTGTGAGTTTAAGACCATCCTGATCTATACAGAGAGTTCCAAAACAGGCTCCAAACCTACAGAAAGGTCTTGTCTCAAGAAACAAACAACAAAAAATAAAATAATTATTAAAGAACAACAGACAGCTGAAAGTAGACATGTAAGAGCATCGGGGGGCGATGTGGTTCTTCTCAGTCAGCAGTGCTAGCCTTGTGTGAGGTTCAGGATTTTCTCACTACAAACTATCTGTGTTTGTGATTCTGCCCATATTCAATTCAGGACTTCTCCTGTTCTATATTATAAATAAGAAATGAGATGCACATCAAGAAACTGAAAAAAATCTCCCACACGGAGAGAGGGGATGTTTGCAAATTATACACCTGGTAAGGGACTTGCGCTAGAATGTACAGAGGGCTGCATAACATAATAAGAAAAAGATGAATCACCCAGTTGAGAAATAATCAAAGGCCCTGAATAGGCTTTTCTCTAAAGTAGATATCATAAAGGCCAATAAGCATACAAAAAGATGCTCAGCATCAGTAGCCAGCTGAGAAACGCAAAGCAAAACCAAACATGGTACGAGTTCAGGCCATCAGCACATCTGTGATAAAGACAGCCAGACAGCAAATATCAGCAAGCATTCAGAGAAGCTGTAACTCTGTATACTCCCAAGAGACCAGAAAATGCTGCAGCCATGTGGAAAAATAGCCTGTGCACGCCTCAAAAGGTTAAACATCTGGCCTGATAATTCCACCCCTACCCAAAAGAAATGAAATAAGTCTCCCCAAAACACTTGGGTTCTGGTGGTTCTAGCAGAGTTGTTCATAATAATAAAAACAAACCAAATCCCATCAGCTGGCACATGTATAAAACAAGATTTACTCACACTGCAGAATTTTTTTCATCAGCAATGAGAAGTACTGAGATACCCTCCAGCATGGATGGAGAAAGAGTTGAATGAAGCTCTATGAAAGAAGACAGTCAAAAAGACCAATTAATATCTATATGTATATAGGGTCTATATGAAATATGAAGAATATAAAATACACAGAGACAGGAATTCAATGGGTGGTTTTCTAGAGCTTGGACTGAGGATAGTGTAGGAGCAATTGAGGGGAATCAAGAATACCACCGATGGATGCAGAGTTTCATCGTAGGATAATGGCGAAATGCAAAATTGATTGTGAGGACAGATGCACAATCTTGCGACTACTAAATTTCATTAAATACTATATTTTAACTAGTTTAATTAGTGAGTTGTGTAGTAGATGACTATACATCAGTGCAGAGATCATTTTAAAGTAAGGTACAAGGATTGTATCAATCCTTGTTCTTAGCGGCAAACAAAAAAACACATAATTAATATGTGGAAGTTACTTTTAATATCAATTTGACACAGCTTAGAGAAAAGACAAGTTTAGGTAAATATTCCTTCAACAAAATTGGCCCTTGGTCATAAATCTGAGAAATTATCTTGGTAGATGATTGATGGGGGGGCAGCTCACTGTAGGCAGCACTCTCTGTAGGCAGGTAGTCCTGGGCTGTATAAAATAATGCTGAGCCAGACAGTAAGCCAATAAGCAGCATTCCTCTATGGCTTCTACTTCAGGGTCCTCTCCTGATTTCCTGCCCTGTCTTCTTTCAAGATGGATTGTGATGTGGAAGTGTAAGGTGAAACAATCCTTTCCTCAATAGGTTGTTTTGGGCCACAGTGTTGTTTTGGGCCACAGTTTTTACCACAACAACAAAAAAGCAAGCTAGAACATTGGCAAAGAAGAGAATCTTTACGACTTCAGGAGGATCTGAGTGTGAATTCCTGAGGTCCGCTTTGGAGACTTTTTCTGGGACAGCCACTGCTCACTGCAGACTCTGCTGCTCTCAAGATGACACTAGAATTGACACCAGGGTCCCCTCACTGCTACTTGTCAAGATCTGGCCTTTCTTAAGGCCACCGTGCCCATGAAAATTCCCCTGAGATCTAGAATCTAGAGGAGGGCTGTGTGACTGGCTGAACCTGGGGAGGCCATCTGATTGGCTAATCCTAGGCGACAGACTTGCACCTAAACTGACTTCTGCTGCAGAACCCGGTTGCATAGTTAAGAACAAGCCTCTGGGGCTGGAGAGATGGCTCAGTGGTTAAGAGCACCGTCTGCTCTTCCAGAGGACCAGGGTTCAATTCCCAGCACCCACATGGCAGCTAACAACTGTCTGTAGTTCCAGTTCCAGGCAAACACCAAGGCAAATAAATAAATAAAAAAAATAAAGTTAAAAAAAATTAGCAAAACAAACAAAACTTAAAAAAAAAAAAAAAAAGAACAAGCCTCTGGTAACAGAAGGAGATTTCTCCATTTCTCTTTTCTGGATTCCAATGAGTAGAATGAATCTGAATTTTCTTGTACTGTTTTGAGGTTGTAGATTCAACTTTTGTTCTCTAAATCTAAACTTTCATAAGCATAAGATCTGCTTTTAAATTCAAGCAACATATGCTCATCTCATCCCTCTCCTGCATTCCTAGCTCTGTTTTGGTAGCTTGGTTTCTATTCTCGTGAGTTTCCCCATGGACATTGTCAAATGCGCTAAGTCCCCCAAAGCGCACACACACTTCCAAGAACCAGTTGTTGAACATTTCAGAGTACAGTCCTGTCTTTCATCCTCATTGATATCTAAACTTACACTGTAATAAGTATTTTAGAACACTCTTCCTCAGTATGGGAACTTTAAATTGTTATCAGTCTTCAATAAATGCAGAAATTGAGTACTTTGAAACCCTTTGAATTGCTGCGATACACACATATAATTATATTTCACACAATATCTGTCCAGAAGAGACTGGAAATTCAAAACTGACCCATCAGCACGGACTGTTTGAGGAGGTACAGCTTGGAAGGTTTCTCGTGGTTCCATTCTTGTTCCAGTCTCTTGATATAACAGGTAATACATCCCAGCTACTGAATGTCCCATCGTCTGCTTATGGATGTATTCCCCGACAACCACTATCTTATGTCCTTAACAATGGATTCTTATGCTTTTTCTCACACCACACCATTCTGCCTTCCAGCTTTCAGCCCCTCTCCTAAACTGACATAGTATCATGGAGCTAAAAGTGTTGGCAGACTTTAAAACAAACAAGAACCCATATGACATAAAATATTGCTTTTCCTCTTTATTTTTCCCATATATAAAGCCAAGAAAGATATATGCAAAAATATCAGTAATTATTGCTTGTTGGTGGGATAGTGTATAAAAGTTATATACTTCTGCAAACCTGAATTTTCTATAGACTGGTTGAAGTTATAAAGGCAGAAACAAACTCATGTCCTCATTTCCTGGCTTCCGTGGGCTGTCTGTGGCTTTCCTTCCTATGCCCTGACTCCATGTGGGGAAAACACTCAGCTTCACACATCTCTCCTGCAAAAAGCCTTTCAGACAGCCTGGCCACTGCTCGCTCTCTTGATACTCACCTAGCAAATCCATCTGACTGTGGCTTGTTCCTCTCAACTTCTTGCCAAAGTCTGTGCTTCTTTTTATGTTAAAAAAAAAATGACATTGGTTTTCTGAAATGACACCACAGGCAAGTCCCACTGCGACATTAAATTCTGACTCCTCCGCATGTAAGCAAGGGTCTCGGAAGCTTACTCATCTTAAACATGAGGGCCATGGATACCATTTTGGTTGAAAACCAGTTTTTATGGTCAGGCAGTAAAATAAGCCTAGAATTTTTATAGAAAAACAATTTACATCCAGGAGCTTTAAATATGTATCTCACCTCTCCTTAGCCTTGACTAGCTTAAAGTAGTCATAACTAGAGAAATCTAAACTCATAGTATAAGCCTTTTTATTCTACAAATCTTAGTGCATTTATTTAATGCTATTATCTATTCCTAGAAATTGTATTGCAAGATTCTCATTGTTATACACTACAGATAAAAGCATGAAATAATATAACCTTCCTAGAAATCAATGTATCTCTCTGTATCAAAAGACTTTAAAACAAGCATAACTTTTAGTGAAATCAAAGAGAAAAAGGGCAAATAAATTCTCCTCCCTCCCAATAAGATGAAACTGGACAACATCATTTAAAATGATATTTCAGAGTTCTAGAAATTGATCAGAGACAAACAATCAGTTTAAAAGTATATATTTATAGAAAACAACTGTTTAATCTGGGTTGGAGCAGGAGAGTGTGGTGTCTCTTCCTCACCAATCTCATCCCCTCTCTCAGATGAAGACACAGTAATGCTATCAACCTGGGGCAGTGTTATGCAGCCACAGCCTTATTCTAAAGAGGACTTGATTTAAAGTAGAGGAAGGAAGGTCTGTGCCCAGAATTACTGACAGTTAAAAACAGCAATATGGGTGGGAAAGTTCATAGTTATTCTCTGGGAGTACATAGCTGAGCAGCACAATAAGAGCCAAGCCAGCATTTAACAAAAGGAGCCTGGAAGAACGAGAAACTCACCTAAATTAGAAACTGTTCACTTATGGCTAACTGGGAGCCTAAACAAATTAGTCTATAGATCCAAGAAGTTCCACAAGGAGATTCTCACTTAGAAATGTAGCTATCATACTATTGAGGGCCACAAAAGAGACAAATATCTTAAAAATAAACAAACAAAAACCCTCCAAACAAGCAAAAAAAATACCTGCCATATAGAAAATACCATCACCACAGGAAAGCAGTGGTTGATTAAAACAGAAGCCAACTTTCATCAGATACAATACAGCTATAGGATGTTCAAAGTGCCACAAGAAACCATCATGGGGAATTTTACATGTAAGAAAACAACCCTTCAGAAGTGAAACCCAAACAATGTCATTTGACCACAATGTGTGGATACTGCTAAGAAACTAACCAAAAATACTCAGACAAATTCTTTGGACCAAACAAAAATCTGCACAATAATTTGATTGTACACAGAGGTAAACATTATATATATGGCAAATACAAAGTTTAATAAACATTCCATCCTCACTGGTCCTCAGCTTCTTCAAAAGGTATGCATTCTATAAACCCATTGTTACAGTACTGTGTCACTTTAGTTCTAAGAAGGATAAAATATGTGTAAGAGCAGTACCTTTGATGGTGAATAAATTGGAGATGTGAACAAGGAAAGGCAGCACATTCTACCCAAACCAAGAAGATAAGTTAGCACATATATTCTAATTCTTAAAGCAATCCAGTCAGGAGACAAGCAAGTAAAAGTGTCAGCCGTGGAGGAAACAATACATAGGCTGGAGAAACAGCTCAGCTGATAGGATCAGAGGCTGCTCTTCCAAAGGACCTGGCTCTCATCTCCATATAGACTTTGGACAAGACAACTATATGTTAAGCTCTTTGAAGAGCTTATAGAGGTCCACATAGAGGTTCTCTATAGATTGTAATTTCCAGTTCCAGGGGTTCTGGCATCTTTTTCTGACATCTGTGGGCACTGAACACACACAGTACACAGACATACATATAGGTGAAGCACTCACACACATAAAAATAAAAGACTATATTTAAAAATTTAAAAAATAAAGAAACTAAAAGACATATAAAGTTACAAATTGTGATCCCATTTGAGAATATAAATCAAAGCTACAGTAAAATACAATTTAGACCCACTAGACTGGCTGTAATGTTTATTAGTTGAAAAGACATTTTAACAAAGACAGAGTTGTAACCCACATATCTTGCTGGTGAGCATAGGAAAGAGTGCAGATACATGGGGAACACTTTGCTAGTTCTTCAAAAAGCTTAACATATAGTTATCTTGTCCAAAGTCTATATTCAAAAAAAATTAAAATGAAGCCTAAAAAAAAACTATACCCAAATGTTTCACAGCAGCAAAATTTACAAGAACTGAAAGACAGACATAAGCGAAAGTCCATCAAAAAATGAAATGAAGACACAAATGCAGCAGATATTCAGGATGGCATGTTATGTAGCCATACAAAGTGATGAAGTACACAGACCCACCCCACAATGTGGAGGAAGCTCAAAGTAGTCATGCTGTGGCCAGCTAGAAAAATGTCTCAGCCTGCTGACCTGGAAGGAGAGAACCAGTCTTCTGATCTCTACACACACATGTTGTGTGGCTCACTCCACCCCTACAATAATAATAATAAATAATAATAATACTTTAAAATGAGAGAACACAGATGCAAGAGTCATATAGTGTTTGATTCCACTTATATGATAGACATATAGAAGGTAAATGCAAAAATGGTTGAAAGAGATCACTCAGGGGCGAGGAATGTTAACGGGAAGTAAGGTGTGACTAGTTAGGAAATGTGAGGTTTTGCCTCCAGTTTTATGCCTTGGAAGTCTGTATGCATGAGGACTACACAATGCTATAGGAGCAAATGCTTCTAAGTTGTACACTTTAAGTGGTTATCTCTGTGTTGTGTAGATTCACTTTAGTTTCAAATATTCAAAGCATGAGCTGGAAAGACATCTCATCCATTAAAGACTATATACCTCATGATCAAAATTTAAAACTCCAAAACCTAATTTTACATGTTGAAGATTTGCAGAATCTGCAAAAAATATTTTAAACTCTATACTAGGGCTAATAAAGAGTTTTAGCAAGGTTGCAGAAAAAAATTAACATATAAAATTAATTGTACTTTAATACAATTTTACAATTTCTTTTTAAAATAATGAATGAATCAATTTTTATTTGACACACAGACCTAATGAATTCTATAATTTTTTGTAACTTTTCATTTTTGTCAACCCTGTACTAGACATTTAAACTTATCCATTATTATATTTAATCACTTTTAAAATAGAAGACATTTCTCCTATTTACATGTATAGCAATGAATATGCAAATTCCAGAAAATCAACATGCTTACACACATACACACAAACCCTCATTATTGCTCCATTCCTAATTGGCTCCCTTAAGATAATAAAGGGGACTTATGGTCATACACATACATATATGATGTATATTATATAAATTTCATAGCATAAATTTGAAGCATTTAATCTCCAAAGTTGTCTTTTTATGTATTTAAAAGCAGATTTTTTTTCAGAGTTGCAGGGTTTTTTTACTTTATTTTTTTATTTAAAAACTTTTTGATTTAAAAGCTTTTTATAAACATACCCACCACTGTTCTCCCTTCCTCCCCTCTTCCCGTCATCCACCAACTCCCCCCTCCCTCCCATGCCATCCTCCCATCCATTCCTCAGAGAGGGTAAGGACTCCCAGGGTGAGTCAATACAGTTTGGCATATTCAACTGAGGTAGAACCAATCCCCTTCCCCGGTATCTAGGCTGAGCAAAGTGTTCTCTGAGGGAATGGGCTCCAAGAGGCCATGCACTAGGAATAAATTCTAGTCCCATTGCCAGAGGTCCCACAAACTGCCCATGCCATTCAACTGTCATCCACATTCAAAGGGCCTAGTTCAGTCCCATGCAGGTTCCCCAGCTGTCAGTCCAGATGCATGAGCTCCCAATAGCTCAGGTCAGACATCTCTGTGGGTTTCCTCATCATGATCTTGACCCCTTTGCTCATACAATCTCTCCTCCCTCTCTTGGGCAGGACTGGAAGCTTGCCTCTCTCTGCATCTGCTTCCAACAGTTGCTGGATGAGGTTCCTTTGATCCAATGAGAACTGGCCAAATCTGTGTCTCAGGGAGTCACTGAGGTCACAGGGTGATGGATGGGTTTGGGGGATGGGTGACCCGACAGATCCCCCTTCTTTATTTAAAAAAAAAAAAAAGCAGGCAGAAGCAGAGGTCTAGTCTCTGAAGTGCAAAAGGAACATGTACAGGTATCGCTGTAGGTGTCATCCACCCAGACAATCCCTGACCCGTCTGACACCCTTTTCACAGAGGCAGGCAGTTGGGTGTCAACCTGCGTGCAACCAGACATACTCCTCATGAGTTCCCATAAGCCAGAGTACTCATGTGCAGTGCTAAGCCTCGCATCCTGCAAAACATTCTTAAAGCTTCTTCTTTAAGGAGGCCAAGCAAACTTAGGGGGACTGACCTACTCCAATGGCTGAAAATGCTTGGACAACCATGGCTGCATCGTGACACTGAAGGAACCTAACATGGCAAATGCACCACAGGCAAACTAGGAATATCAGCACCATCAGACTCGCCAGAGCTCCCATTCCCGCCCACTCTTTCTGGTGATCCACAGTGGCAGAGAACCAGGACACCAGTCCTTCTGCCAGGTCCGGCATCCACTCCGGTAGAATTCACGATCACCATGGTCACTCTCAGCTGGGCCATCAAGTTTTCGAATTCACCAATCCAGTTTCCTAAAAGATAACTTGACAACTGTTTAGACAGATTTGCAGCATGAATAAAGTTCTGATATTGTACACTAGTCCCACATAATCCTGGAAACTTCCATTCACAGCCAAGCTAGGCCAGCTGCCAAAGAGTATCAATCTACTCTTGGACCAGGTCAATCCTTTGATTAATAACCATCACACCCCCTTTTAACTGGGCAATAAGATTCTTTTGTATGTCTAGAGCCTGTACTACATTAGCCAAGACCGCATTCAAAGTCTCCGCAGTCTGCACGATATGGCTCGTGGCTCCTATGGCAGCCAATGAAATGGCTGTGATTATGGCAAGCATTTATCTGCACCATCAGGGCCAGCAACAGGAGCTTCTGCATCGTCTGCTTGCTCCCCGGCCTCATTTACCTTTTCTGATTGAATCTTCCTGGTCAGATGCTCCGGTACCCAAACTGGATCATTTCTATCCTGGGGGAAAACGCAAACAGACCCTCTCGCCCATGTTAAAACAGGGTCCGGGCCGCACCAGCGGCCTGTGAGGATGTCTTTCCATTTCACCAGTCCTTTCTGCATAGTGCCTGGATTGGTGTGCCGGTCTGCTGCCGCAGCCCCATGAGCATCCAAATTTAAAAAATTAAGAGTGAATAGAGCTAGGGAAAGTCTTTCCTTTAGGGTATGGCTGTGGCCTATTCCCCCTTTCTGTTTAATAAGGCACTCCTTGAGTGTGCGGTGAGCTCTTTCCGCTATGCCTTGCCCTTGAAGATTATAGGGCAGGCTATGGATCAATTGCACTCCCATCTGTGCACAAAAGGTTGTAAATTGACGTCCGGTATATCCTGGGACATTATCAGTCTTAAGCTGCATTGGCTTTCCCCAGGCTGCCCATGCCTCAAGGCAGTGAGCGATAACATTACGCCCTTTCTCTTCATTTAGGGCAGTGGCATGGATAATACTAGAACAGGTGTCAACTGACACGCGCACATATTTGAGGTTGCCAGATTCAGAAAAATGCGTCACAACCATTTGCCAAACTTTAAGAGGAAGCAAACTCCGGAGGTTAATTCCCAACGACGGGGAATGCTGAAACTCCACACAATGTGAACAGTCCAAAACTGTTTGCCTGGCTGCTTGCCTAGAAAGCTAAAATTTACTTTGCAAAGTTCTGGCATTAACATGGTATAACTGATGAAATTCTGTGGCTTGTATAATGGGTGTGGCAGTAAATATCCATTCTTGCCGTGTGGCGGCATCCACTAGGGCATTGCCTTTGCTCAGAGACCCAGGTAAGCCAGTGTGGGCTCTAATGTGTTGGGGGAAAAACTTCCTAGAGCGGTTCCTAATAAGATCCTGTAACTGAGAGAATAAACCTGCAACTGAACTGAAAGACCTTATAGGACCTGCCACCTCAAGAATTTTCAAGGCATTAACAACATAAACTGAATCAGAAATCAAATTAAATGCACAAGAAAAGGTTTTAAAAACCTCTAATACTATTTGAAGTTCTGTTATTTGAGGGGTTCCTGGAGCAAA